>MU388974.1:0-75109 GCA_022578795.1 Xylariaceae sp. FL0255 | reverse complement strand
TTTTTTTTTTTTTTTTTTTTTATTTTTTTTTTTTTTTTTTTTTTTTTTTTTTTTTTTTTTATTTTTTTTTTTTTTTTTTTATTTTTGGTTTTTTTTTTTTTTTTTTTTTTTTTTTTTTTTTATTTTTTTTTTTTTTTGTTTTTTTTTTTTTTTGTGTTTTTTTTTTTTTTTTTTTTTTTTTTTTTTTTAAAAAAAAATTTTTTTTTTTTTTTTTTTTTTTTTTTTTTTTTTTTTTTTAAATTCACGGTACTAATTTGACATCTGATGGCTGTGATAAAGTGAAAAATGCCCCGCCATTGAGGTCAAGTGGGGTGTGGGACCAACCAGGCTTAGCGTGGTAACAACTGCCACTGTGATTTCGCTTGTACAACAACCCTCGAGTTTGCCTGTGCTGTTGACTAAGGATATGGGTTATTCATGGAGTAAGTCGCTGGATGTGTGCTTCGTACTGTAAGAATACAGGACGAAAGTCAGGAAGAGAGCATTTGGAGAAATGTCACGACAACGTCCTGACCTACGAGTATCATACCCACCATGGTCCTATCTCGCGAGGTGTAGCACATAAGTTGTTGATTTCGATAACGCAGGCAAGCAAGTGGTGGTGCTAGGCGCCTCATCAATTTGGACACAGCATGTCTCAGTTAGCACCGGGGAGGCTTCAAAACAGTTAGAAAGCTGTTGGTTGGCAGATTCTTCGGTAGTAGAGCACACCTCTCAACAGCTTTGTAAATGGGCGTGAGTGGCAGCTTGTGTGAGTGCACTCTTCGAGACCACTGAAATATAACAAGACCAGATACGTGACAGAAGCACATCTAGAAGTTTTGGGACAGCACAAGTTCAACACGCTATGTTTTAAGTCGTTCTCGTTGGACGTTTACGGAATAATACCTAGTAGGATTTGAATCACCGAGTACGGTCGCAAGTAAGAGACACCAAAGCAGGAGTAGCTATTTGCCATTATTTAAATAGTATGAAACTTGAAAAGTATGTATTTATAGAATGTATATATATGAGGTATGTATCGAATACGAGCCGTACATGTCACCTTTATGCAAAGATGTCAGGCTCTTAATAACGTGACGGTGACGAACTCGCGTGACTGATAATAGGGAGCCCCGCCATTGATGTCCTTTGTCGAGAGAAGCAGTGGGTCATGCCGGACAGTGTGGTTCGAGCTCAAGCTCTACCTACCTAACCTACATACATCTCTTCAACTCACACCAATGTTACCCCTCGCCAACCTCCGCTGATTCGATACTGTATGTATACTGCCTGCCTCGACCAACCAACATTTCAACCTCCAGGCAGGTGACCAAGAGCTTCTGTGTGTCGAAATAACCTTGTGCCTCGTCGCACATTCCAGCTATTGCATCTGTCACCCATCGCCGACTGAGTTCCTGTCTGACCACACTGTCCGTGATCAATGCGCCGTCATTAAAGGCAAGGCAAGGCAACCAGCCAGCCACCCTTTTGGCAGTATTCACCCACACTCGTCGCTCATTCATCAGCCCCCAGGAAATATTCTACCTCACTCTTCATTTTGTAGGTCCAAACGTCGAATCGAAACCATGGCCACGACGGCCCTCAACTTCGTCACCTTCAACCAGGACCACAGTTGCCTGG
The DNA here is from genome assembly GCA_022578795.1 of Xylariaceae sp. FL0255. Lineage (NCBI taxonomy): Eukaryota > Fungi > Ascomycota > Sordariomycetes > Xylariales > Xylariaceae > Xylariaceae sp. FL0255. The sequence goes on along the minus strand of MU388974.1, from coordinate 73,486 downwards.
CTGTCGGTACCTCCAAAGGCTTCCGCATATACCACACCGATGCCTTCTCCAAGATCTTCAGCAGTGATGATGGCAACATCGCCATCGTCGAGATGCTCTTCTCCACCTCCCTCGTCGCTCTGATCTTGTCCCCGCGCCATCTGATCATCCAGAACACCAAGCGCGCATCTGTCATCTGCGAGCTGACCTTCCCTTCTGCCGTCCTCGCCGTGCGCCTCAACCGCAAGCGTCTGGCTGTTGTGCTTGAGGATGGCATCTATCTCTACGACATCGCCAACATGTCGCTTTTGCAACATATCGACACCTCTCCCAACCCCGCCGCTATATGCGCTCTCTCACCCTCCTCCGAGAACTGCTACCTCGCCTATCCCCTACCGAAACCGCGAGACGACGCCGCCGACAAGCGACCACAGCACGCTCCTCCGCCCTCGCTCTATGCCCCCGTCACCTCCGGCGATGTCCTCATATACGATACCCTGACCATGAAGGCCGTAAACGTCATCGAGGCCCACCGCTCGCCTCTGTCCTGTATTGCCCTCAACAACGACGGCACTCTGTTGGCCACGGCCAGCGAGACGGGAACCATCATTCGAGTCTTCTCCGTACCTAAGGGCGAGAAGCTCTTCCAGTTCCGCCGCGGCACCTATCCCAGCACCATATACAGCATGTCCTTCAACCTGGCTAGTTCCCTCCTCTGCGTCTCCTCGACATCCGACACAGTCCATATCTTCCGCCTCCAACAGCCAGGACCGGGAGCCAACCCCAACAACACATCCGGATCCGATGGCCTAAGGCCCGGCTCGCCCCGAGCCGACCGGTGGTCTCGCAGCCGTAGCTACGACAGCGGCAACGAATCCCCCAACAGCGCCCAAGGCTCACCCCGCAGCGACATGGCCGACCTCGCCACCCCACCACCCAACAATCCCGCGACGCATAGGAGGCAGAGCGGCTCGTTCAGCAGCATGCTGCGCCGCTCCTCCCAGATCATGGGCCGCAGCGTCGCCGGCGTCGTCGGCAACTATCTCCCTCAAACCGTGACAGAGATGTGGGAACCACTCCGGGACTTCGCGTACATCAAGATCCCCAAGAGCGCAGCTTCAACGCGCCAGACGACGGCGGCGGGGAATCAGCAGTTGCGGTCTGTCGTGGCCATGAGCAGCACCAGCCCTCAAGTCATGGTCGTTACAAGCGATGGCGGCTTTTATGTTTTCAATATCGACATGGAGCACGGTGGTGAGGGCTATTTGGTTAAGCGCTTTTCGTAAGTCTCATTTCCCCCTCTTTCTTTTTGAACAACTTTTATATCTGCAAGGTTCTAACACAATATGCTACACAGAGTTCTCGACAGCGACGATAAGCTCGATACTTCTAATTACGGGTCATAGCTCGTTCAACTTGACCCTACTGGGTACTTAAGTCTGCCAAAAAAAAAAAAAAAAAAAGGTAATGGGACGGAAAAGAGAAGGAGAGAAGGAGAGCATGCGCCAATCGTTTCATTTCTCTCCTCCCCATACCATACCTCTTGAGTGTTTCCACACCTCCTAGTTTCTGGGAGTAGCCTATAATTGCTCTTTCAGAAATCTTTGAGCTCGGTCAAATATCTGCGGTGCTTCGTTCTTACTACAGATATTGTTCTTTTCTTTCCCTTTTATCTGTCAGCATTAGCGTCTGGCGTTCTCGTGGGCTACGGCTTGTTACTACCTGATTTGGGGGGTGGGGGAGGGGGGGTGGTTAAAGAGTGAGATTTGTGTCTACTGCCATGCCATGCCATGATCGTCTTTTTCGTCTTCCATCGGAGCACAGCAAAAGAAATAATAACTTCATATAACACCACTCAAGATCAGCTATGACTTCCCAACCGAGCCTCTCTTTGAGGGGCCAACAATAATTGCACGCTAAAAAGTACTTTCATTATCCTTTGCTGCGTCACATTGAGATGACACCCCTTGATTGTTCAAAGTAGAAACACATGATATATTCGCCAGTATTTTCGTGAATCATTATAGACGACCTATCTCACTGATCTCAAGCCAATCCAGGTAGATATGGTTTACTCCTGTCAGTCGTAAATACAGCTCCGGAGTCGAAGAGTACAAAACAACAACACATATCGTACTCTGTCTGCTCTCCGATGATGCCATGCTCCGTTCAAGTCAAGTCAACTCCAACTCCCCGTTCCCTTCAAGACTCGAATCAAAACCCAAACCCCTGAATGAACTTCAAATTTGTTTCAAGAGCCAAGTCATGCCAGAGTAAAACAATCAAAAACCTTCCCAAACTTCCAAAGATCCCTTCAAAGTAAGCCCTTAGGTGTTCCCATGTCGAACCGTAAAATGCATCCTGAAATGATTTTGCTACCAAGCTGTTCTTTGAAGTTTCATGAACGCTCTTTCGTGGTTGGCAAACTAGTATAGCTAGTCAGTCAGCCCCTCACAATTTCTCATGAGGGGTGGTTCCGTTTCATCCGTCATCCAACCTTAACGTCGTGAACATGAATGTCGTTAGAAGCGCATTAGCAGCACTATTATCTGCAAATGTACTGACTCTTTCTCTCTTCACTTTCTATCACGCAAAGAAAGCACGCCTCCCCCTCTTCATGATCGCTTGAACGGTAACGTGCAACACAGTCACCCCGTTCGATCAAAACATGAATAGTGCTTTCTATCCGAAGCACCAAAAGTGTCTGCCTTTACCGACCAACATGTCCGGAATAGAATCACCAAAATGACCAGCTCATCTAGCATAAGGTCGATTCATGAGGGCGATCTCTCGCGTGATCTCTCCCCATTCTAGCTCCCGGCCACCGGGAATGATACCAAAAACTCGCTTCTCTTCGTCTTGTCGTCGAGTCTGAAGAAATTCTTCCCATTTCAGCAACTCATAAGCAAATCTTAAGTGCGGCTGAATGATGACATTAAGTCTTCGGGCTCGGACAAAGCAATACGCCCGTGGGAATGACATGTTCAGAGAAAGCATGACCTCGGCAATGCAGATGGTGGCACTTCGGGACACGCCCACTCTGCAGTGGACCAGAGTTGCCGTACCCTTGCGCCGTCCGCGATCTGAAAGGAATCTCACGTCAGCATCGTATTTCGAAACTCTCTCCACACCCAGACATGATCCCCCCTTTGGGAAAAAAATGTCGCCAACAATTAGCGCAGTAAGAAAAGGGTGGTAGCCATACCTATGAACTCCAAGCAGCGTTCAAATTCGTTTGTCAATGGATCGATGCCATTGTCCTGAACGCCCTCAATTACCAGCACATTATCAGTGCCCCATTGTTCCAACTCGCCCTCCCTCCACATGGCCGTTTCTCCAACGCTAAGAATCTGGGTTATTCCCATGGCCTTCAACAAGTCTGGATTGTTTGCATGCCCGAGGTTTCCAAGGTACATATAATCCAGAACTCGGCTTGGGAGAGAGCCATCTAGTGCAGCAAACCACTTGGGGTCGTTCTGCACCATGGTCGTAATTTCGGAGAGATCTCGGTTTGCGCAGACCGGTGACTCTCGAAGTAAGCGAGGTGCTATCGAGCTCAACAGAGACACATCGGTGGGATAGGCAAAAAAGTTGCGCTTGCAGACAGTGTGCAGATCCAACCACGCCTCCGGTACAGTCCGGCCAGTACTGTAGCTGAAATAGGCGATGGCCAACATAGTCGACTCGGTGTAGCCATCAGCACAATGGATGAGGATTTTGCGCTGCCGGCTCCCATTTCTGGGCGCTGTATCCAACGCATCTGTCATTTCAGCATCACCATCCCGATCCGTTTCCGGACTTGGTGGCAAAGTACCGTGTGACAGGTGCCAGATCCATTTGCAGGTATCTAGAATACCATCAGCCTCAGCATGCGACCATGTGGGTGCCGAGATGCTCCCAGATGATGGAAAGTCGAGGTCATGGGATTTGGTGTCCGTATCGCTGGTCGACTCAGCGATGGCTTGAAGGGCTCCCGGATTGAGTCGGCCTAGATCTAGACACTCGATTTGAATATCATATCGCTGGTCCTCCTCGCTGCCGGGCTCCGGAGTGGGACCCAGCCAAACATTATGGGAGATTTCGGAAGCCTTTGTCATATCGTACATTTCAACGCGCTCCTGATGGAAGAAATCCAAGACAGCACCGGTAAGAAGACCCTGGGAGTCGACTGCCACAACCTTGGGGTACATCTCTTCGAATTCACTGAAAGGGTGGTCACAGATGAAAGTATTGTAATCTGGAATGGCGTGCCCTTGACCCGCGTGCTTCTCGCGCCACTTTGCCTGAGCGGCGGCAACTTTCCAAGCAACCTTCCGGACGAGAGTAGGGTCGTCGCCATAGACGATGATATCAGATATGGTAGCGGTCTTGGCAGCTTGTATCTGAAAGTTTCTCACGGAGAAGCCCTCCTTGGGGTCGATTTCGATGAATTCTCCTTCCAAGCCCGGCTGTAAGAATTCTTGGGGGGCAATAGCACCCTTCAGACGGGATTCACATAGGTTGCCATCTGCCTTGACGACTGTCAGGCCACGCAAACAGCGGGGTGTCTTCCGGGAGGTCTTCTTCCTTGCTATGAAGAAAGCCTGCTGGGTGTGATTAAGGGGGTGTAAGCCGTGCAGCCAGGGAAATACCTGGGACGGTGGTGGCAGAGCTTGTTGGGAAATGTACATTAGAGCAGTAGCTACGTCGGCGGCATCGAGCTGGTAGATGGACAATTGACCAGACCGTGACCTGGGAAAATGTAGTGGGGGGTGTTCAAAGGGTGAGACATGGTGGCTGCGACGATGGCGACGCCCCCCGACATCTAGGTCGTCTTCCTCGTCTTCATCACGACCGGGCGAAGGCGGAGGTGTGTTGGGAGTTTGGACAGGCGCAGGGCCTGGAGGACAGATGGGGATATGTTTATTAGGGATGGCTTGCTGGGGTTCAATGGTGATGGGGGAGGCGAGGGAGACGATGTCTGATGAGGAACGGTGCGTGGTGATGGGTCTAGGCAGTGCAATTGTCGCCATTGTCCAGCAGAATAGTGATACAGAATAGAAGACAACTCGACATGTGTCGTCGCGGGTTGCTTCTAAATCAAGTGTTGGGCTTTGAGTATTACTTAAACGATCCAAGTCGGGTGGATTCTGGCGATGGGCAATGCGGGGGAGATGGATTACATGCCCTCAGTCGAGCCAATAGCGGGGGTGGTGACGATGGATTCCGCGGGCTACACTCGCTAGCGGCTGCTGACAAGGTTGAGTTGTGCAGGGATGACAGGTCTGGGCGACGAGCTACAAGAAGCTAACTGGACGGATAGAGTTGAGGCTGGGTTCTAGCCGGCCGAACCTTAGATAATAGAGAAACGACGAGTCAAAGAGCACCTTGTTCCAAGGCGTCAAAGAACATTGGGAAAGAAAAGGGGAGGGGGAGAAAATGAGAAATGAGTTTGAGCAAGAAGAGGAGAAGAGGAACAACAACACCACCTACCAATCCATGCGTGTATCCTTAGCAACATGGACCTATAGACTATCGCACCCAGTGATTGGCATTTGGTTATCACCAACCCCTGCTAGCAGATGCGTGCCCGCGGCAGATAAGACGCTTTGGCTACAGTGGATTGGACTGTTGCCCATGCAAAGGCGTTTCGGCTGTCTCATTCAGCCAATAGCTGATGACTTGTGCAACTCCATTCCCCCTCTTCCTCTTCTTTCCTGTCGGGTTGTCCTGCCAAATGTAAGGAATCAATATAATATTGAAAAGAAAAAGAAAAATGATGAGTAAGAGCAAGTGCTACAACCTTTATCTGCTTGGCTTTATCTGACCTTTCTTGTGACTGAGTATCTTAGTGTAAGTTCAATCGGATCATAGTCTACGTGCATGAGGGTTTGGCCATGCTGAGTTGCATTATACCACCCCTTGAGAATGCAGTGAGTTTGACAATCCTTGTCAGTTGCCATGCCGCATCGCAATGGAACTTTCCTTTTGATAATGCTTGTTGCTTTGAGTCTACAGTATTAAGCGGATATTGGCTCTATATTCGAACAAGGCAAATAACAAATGATACGCTGTTTCCTCTTCTCATCTAAAATAATTAACATCAAAATAAAAAGTCGCCAAGAACGTTCTCTTACTATCATCCCTCTCTTCATTCACTCATATTCCTACTGCCATGAGCACAGATCAAAGCGTAACTCGGGTCGTCACACTTACCACATGGATCCGCCAATCATCATACTGTCTAGGGCTATGTTTCTCATACATTCGTCTGGTATCTCTCGAACACATCTCTGAAGTCCTCGGAGATGTAGTGTTCAATATCTTGTGTCAAAGTCTTGTCTATCGACATTGTCCCTTCTAGGGTTAGATCGTGAGACTGCAAGTTAAGCCGAAGAGACCGCTGTCTATCCACCTTGGCGACGTAAGAAGGTTCTGCGGCTTCGTCTTCGTGCGCGTTGCAAAGTGATGGTATTGTGCTCGCAGTGTTTCGCAATGAATTGAAGGAGATGCGCACAGCACTGGGCAACGCTCTTTGCAACGACTTGGCCGCTCGCAGCGATATATGTGGCAAACTGGAGGCGAGGAGACCGACACCAATTTCGATGACAGGCCAATTGAAAAGGAGAGAAGATCCTGCTTAGGTCAACTCGTTTACGAACAGCGGGCTACTTGAAACCATATCATCATTACCCTGGAAGAAATTGACGCTCTCAGCCATTTCAGGCTGGATGAGATACACAAGTTGTATGCTAGTATTGTTGAGACTCGCGACAAAAGCACTTCCAAACAAGTCAGCTGTTTTGATCTACGAGAAATAGAAGTGATTGAAACTGACAAGCCACCTAGAATGAAGATGAAAATGACACATAATTTTCGCTTAAGTTCGAGCTGGAGATTCCAAACCTACGGGACGATAAGCTCAGGCCGCATTCCACACGAAAGCAATGTGCCAATGAACTCACGAAAGGAATGGGAAGCAGGAGCAAGCATAAGTCGATTAAGTTGTCAAAGACAAGCGGTGCAATCTGTATTTCGATTCCCCACGGCGGACAAATGGCCCAGCCACCCCCGAAATTGGCTGTGAAGTCGGTCCCGCAATAAAGAAGCCAGGCAATGAAGACAGATAGAAACCAGGCAGCCGACATGGCAATCAGCGCTGTACTGATAATCTTGAATAAACGACTGACGAAGATGCGGCGGTAAAAGAAGAGGACTAATACACTGGTGGTAAGAAATCTATTGTCCATTCACTTTCGCGGTATATGGGTATATGAGGCACATCTAATGAAGGGCAGCTTCTATGCGAAAAGAATAAGAAGCAGATTTCACTCACTGATTAACTTGATACAGATGTTTGCTGCCAACCAGAGCATGACGAGCGCAGCAGTAATCTGCTAGGAAATCAGCATAATTCCAAACTTAGCAACTCCGTTCGACGATTTACCTTTGCAAGGAGTTGTTCCTGTCTGGTTAGGTCCTCAGGGTTATGGAAGCCTGGCGCTTCGGCGAAAACTCCCTTGGCGAGACCTACAGGAACCATGAATATGATACCATTTGAGTTGAGGCAGACCACGTGGTACCTGTGAGAAGAGTACCACAACAGCCCGTCAAGAACAACTTGAGATATGGGTGTTAGCCGCCGATGTTCTCACACATTTGAGGATCAGTAAAGGCATACCCACGCCGGGATACAAAGCCAGTCATCAATATGTAAGTCTCTCTTATCATAGCGGCGGGCATAGAAGCGCAGACCGACGAGGATGCCGTCGAGTATGGGGAAACAGAAACCAACGGCAATGGCGCTGGTTCGCGACCCAGTAGTGGGCATGATACGTGTTCGCGCAGTGAGCCTGTTTCTTGTGGTGTACTGTACAGGTTCTTGGACTGTTTGGGTGGTGTGTGTAGCGGCATTCTGAATTGTGGAAGATGCTGCAGGGGGCAGAGCAACAAGGACACGAGCCAAAGGTCTCATCGTACCTACCTCCTACCTATAGGTAGGTACCTAACATACATGTAGGTATGATACTCTTGCCTTCCGTCCCCTAACACATGCCTTGCACCTGCCATTGTGTTCAAAGCGGACCATTTAAGGAAAGAGAGGTGTGTCACGGCTTCCAAGCCAGAAGTGAGATTCCGACCGAAATCTTTTGCTGAGCAAGTACCTAAGCACTGTGTCTTTACATTTACTGTGTCGTCCACTTCTGTCAACTCGCTTCTTTTTCTTCTATTCATTGATTTCCATCTGAAAAGTAAATCGATTTTCAGACCAACACATGGCATGGTGCCTTTAGATTTTTTGTAACAAGGGGATCGAGACATGCAGGCTCGGCAAGATTTAATTCGTGCAAATATAGGCGTGTCTAGACCCTTATCTGCCTAATAGCGACCCACCTGTCATAAGCTCAGCTCCAGCTGCCCAACGTCATTGATCATTTTGCATATGACAACAAATTAATCCTAAACCACAACTCTTTTGTTCAACTGACTTACGCGTCCCAGCACCATTATGAACATGAGCTCTACGAAGACAGATACACAAACCAGCATATGTCCGCTACTGAGATAGCCTCTACTTTCTTTTGCTTCACGCTTCCAAAGGCAAACACGCTTCTACTGTTGGCATAGGTTCCAACCCCGATCATGCCCCCCGTATTACCTCCGTACCGACACTCCCAAATAAACAAACACCATGTCGTCGATCGCCTCACACCATCCTTTTTCTGAGCAGCCCAAACAGCATAACCTAGGGTCTAAATGCCGTCTCGCTCCTGTTCAAAACCCCTTCCCGACTGAGCCCACTGTCGAGACCGCCCCCCGGTTGGCTGCTCACTACTTCTATTCCTCGCTCATCCCCATCGACGACCCGCTGTCCGTGTCTGCCCTAGTTGCCTCGGCTGATTCTAGGTCATCGAGGGCCGCTTTCCAGCCCTTCTCGCCCGGTGACAATAATGCCATAGAGAGAGCCTGGTTGGATCTTGCTGACGACCGATATCGTCGGAATCATAGCTATGCACGGCGCCGGAGAAGTCCAAGTCCTGCTTCGGCAAGTAGCACTGCTGATACACTAGCTACTATCATACACAATATCGCCGTCAAGCATGCCGAAAAGCATGCTCGTGAAGGCCCCTCTTTGAAGAACGAGCCAGAGGGATCGGAGGCCCTGTGCTGCCCTGACCTCCAAGCTGACGTTGGACTGGCTTTGCGTGGCTCTTTTTGCGCTGTAGCTAGGAGGCGACAGCACTCCTTAGACAGGGAGGCCGTTGCCGAAGCTGTCATAGACGAACTCAAGACCCTGCGCACCAACTCTTTTGCAAAGGCTACTGAGCAGCGCGGCCGATCCGGTACTACTGACTCGAGCCACTTGAGAGGCACAGATCTTGAGCTCCAGACCGCTACTCGTGATAACTCAATATCCAAAGCTCGCACGCAGCCTCGCCCAATATCACAGTCGCTTGAAGAGCAGCCATCCGGCGTGATCATGCCTACACAATTATCCTATCAGGACGCTGGTATCACTGGCAAACCCTTCGTTCGAGTTGGCGCCCCCGAAGATACCATATACTCTCCACCGCCATCTCTACCTAGGGCCACGTCAATACCAACATCGCCAAAACCACCCGCCGAGAACAAGGACCCTGCTCTGCCTGAGCCCGCCCGTGAAGTTGAAACGGTGGAAACAAAGCATACTGTCAATGTACCAGTTGGTGTTTCAAAACTGCGTATGTATATCATGGATCAACTATTCGCCTTTCCTCCTGAATAAATTCCTTTTCCATTACTTCATTATCGTAACATCTGAAGTTACTAAAATTAACTTTTGCAGATGAAGTTACTCTTCCAGCGCTTCAGATGAAGCCCATATATTGGTCTCCTGTCAATGATCTCGCTACTGTTATGCGAGCCACTTGGTTCTACCGGTAGATATCCACCATAATCACGCCCCCGCCTAGCCATTATACCGCTAATTTCAACAGTGATGACATGAGACCCATCGATCCGTCAGTCGCCAATCAACTCGAGGCTGGCTACCAAGAACTGCGGCCGTACTCAGAAACATGGCGCGATGAGCTTCGGTGTGCCATCGATGTTGGGCCCCTTGGTGAGGAGAAAGTATCTCATCCTTTGTGGCCGAAGGCACAGGACCTATCTCGGAAGAAGAAAATTGACTTCCTAGAGCCCGTGATTTCCAGTGATCCCTTTTGTGCTGCTCGTTGCTTTAGAGGCGAAGCTTCCGCAGAAGGCAGTCTTCTCCCCGTTGCCAATGAAGACACTTCATCGTCACTGGAAACCCAGCGAAAGTTCGAACAGTATCATGTGGTTTATAAAGATGAGAAAAATGCTTTCCTTCTGAAACCAAGTTTGAAACCATCGGCGTACTATGGTCGGCGACCGATCGCTAAGATCTGCCGGGGCTTGACCATTGGTGTGCCCGTTGTTCGTGGGTTTGATTATGACATCTGGATGAGAAAACACCAAAAGAAGCAGACTCAACAGCAGATAATCTCACAGATTCCTGCATCTCCAGAAGATACACGTCGCCGGAATCGTGATGACGCTTGCCCCGCTTGCCAAGCTGAAAGAGATCGCAGCCAGGTAACGGATCTCGTGTTGGTTGTGCATGGGATTGGTCAAAAGTTGGCAGAGCGCATAGAGAACTATCACTTTACACATGCTATCAACGCATTTCGCCGAGCTATCAATATTGAGCTTGGGAATGACGCTGTAAAGGCCGTTCTTCGCGATGGCCAGAACGGGATTATGGTCCTCCCCGTGAATTGGCGGCAGAACCTTTCTTTTGAAGAGGGAGGTCCTATGAAGGAAGAAGACAAGGCCCATTACGCCGTTGAGGGATTCGGCTTGAAGGATATTGAGCCCAGAACTATCCCCGCGGTCCGCGGCATGATATCTGATGTCATGTTTGACATTCCCTTCTATATGTCACACCACAAACCCCAGATGGTGGCCGCTCTGGTGAGCGAAGCCAACCGCGTGTATAGGCTTTGGTGTCGAAACAACCCCAGATTCTCCGAAAATGGGCGGGTACATCTGATCGGACATTCTTTGGGCAGCGTCATGTCGATTGAAGTTTTATCGCAACAACCGACTACCATGCCAACTTTACAGCTCGCCAAGGAACTTCAGACAAGGTATTTCGAGTTTGATACCAAGAACCTGTTTCTGCTTGGCAGCCCGGCGGCGTTCTTCCTATTGCTTGAGCGGGGTGCATTACTTCCCAGAAGGGGCCGCCGCAAACCGGGGGCCGATCCCGCCGACGTCGTATCAAGTGATGTGGTCGGCGATGCAGGGAGCTTTGGATGCCTGGCAGTTGACAATATCTACAATATTCTGGCACGAGAAGATCCGGTTGCCTATCTCCTGAACGGCACAGTTGATCCAATGTACGCAGCGAGCTTGAAGACAGCATATGTCCCAAGTGCGTCGCCAACTATCTTCCAATCCATGGGGAATGCGGTCCGCGGGCTTGTCCCTGGCGTGTCGGCGACGTCCGTGGGCAACAATCCGAGCGTTGTGCCGCCCAAACCTCCGACTATGCGTCTTCCCTCGCAACTCGAGCTCGAGGTGCATGATTTCACTCGTGAGGAGATTGCCGAGAAGAAGGCGTTCCTCCTCAACGATAACGGGCAAGTGGACTACTTTCTGCAGTCTGGCGGCGGGCCCCTTGAGTTGCAATATCTGAATATGCTTAGCGCTCACTCGAGTTACTGGGTGAATCATGATCTTATTCGCTTGTTGTGTCAGGAGATTGGGCGCAAGCCCGGGAAAGAGAATACTTTGCCTACTATGAGGGCGATGAAGGCTGCCAAGCGAAGACTATAAACTGACCAGGCGTTTGGACTTTCTATATCTGTTTGCAGTAGGGGTTGGCGCTTTTACTTCTTTTTTCCTGACTTCTAGCCTGAGATACATAGAACGCGAATACCCTGATTTGACTTTGCATATAGAAACCATTGCTTTCACTCTTTGTATAGTAGCAATGATGGATTTAGTTGATTTAACGTGATTCCCTGGTTCCAATCTACAAGTTAACTATTCCGAAGTTCTATGTGTTTTTCCCTTCATGAACGCCCGTTGCCATGGTCCAGACTGAGAGGTGGTCAACCTGGTGTTGGTATTGTACATGTGATTTTGATATATTCACCTCGAAAGAGAAGGAAAACAAATGCGTGTAGTAGATGAGTGCCTTTCAATGATCACCTAGCCATTTAAGCATCTAACTGCATCATCTCCTCATCGAAGTCTTCATCATCCATATCAAAGTCATCAGCGTACGCCTGCTCGGTCTGCGCTCTACGCATGGCCTCGACAAGCGCCTCGTCGCCCCTCTCCTGCAACTCGCGAATCCGCTCCTCATCGATCTTCTTCTGATGCGCCTGTAAGTCCTCCAGACTCCACATACTGATACCCTCCTGGTCCTTACTCTTAAACGGACGCGCCATCTCCCGCAGGAAGCGCTGGGCGGTGATGATGGCCATATCGGTACTGAGGTTGCCGTCGACTTCCTGCATCGCCTGGTTGATCCATTTGGGCAGCTGTGGACGCTTCTTCTGAAAGCGCCGGTCGGCGAGGACCATGATACCATAGTCGTCTTTGCCGCGGAGCACACGGCCCAGACACTGCGCTGCGTGGCGCATAGCGTCGAAGGACAAGAAATCGTTCTCGCGGATGCGGTACGTCTCGCGGAGGAACGCCAGTCGGGCCTTGAGGATACGGGACTCGGTGTACTGGAAGGGGACGCCGATGCATAACACTGTTCGGCCGTATTGGTGGTCGAAATCGATACCTTCGGAGACCTTGCCTCGGGCGACACAGAGGAGGACGGCGCCTCTCCCGTTACAGCACGCCGTGCGGTAGGTCTCGAGAGCGAGGGACGTCTCCTGCGCATCAGGCGTCTCGACGAGGATTAACTTGTATTTCCACACCTCGTCCAAGATACCCATGCCTTGCCACATGCTAATGATAGATTCCATATATAGGTATGACGGGAAGAAGACGACCATGCCGTCTGGTGTGACGCGAGCGAACTCCGTCAGAAGGTTACCGTAGTTGCGCACGACGCTGGGCTCGTTTCGCACCTGGAAGCTGGTCGAGACCGGTGCTTGGTCGCTGCCACGCGTCACAATCATTGGTAAGAACGATCTTCTTGCCAGGGTCATCGTGTAGGACTCCTGCACAACGGTGGAAAATCCCAGCATTTTCGGATACATCTCCAACGGGGAAATGGTTCCGGATGTGATGATCACCGAGCTGAATCTCTCAAAGACGGGTTTTATGGCGATTGCGGCATCTAGGCAAGTGAAATGAAGAACCGGGTTGGGGACCTCGGCTGTGTCTGATTCGAAGGGTTCGAGGATAAGCAAGAACCCTTTCTCGTATGTCGCAACCAGAGTAGCAAAGGTCGCGACCTCTTGAAGCGGCTGATAATCCTCGATATTAGTGAGCTCGAGGGTTCGGACCAGTGAGGTCAGTCTCTCGGCGCAGAACCTTAATGGTTTCTTTTCGATGAAAGTGTGCTCTTTGAGATGGGCCAAGAACGAGGGGGGCGTTTCTGATATGGTTTGTCGAACTTTCATACGGGTCTTGAGGTATTCGATGAACCTTTTCAAGAAGGCGGTGAAATGCTCCGCTCTTCGTATGTTACCTGGCACAGCTTCTTTGAGTAGGTCATCTGGTAAGGCAGGATTTGACATGAAGGCATCCTCTTGACGAGCCTCGTCGGCATCGCGTAAGCCTTCCACCAGCTTTCTGTATTCGTTCTCCAACTGCTCCTTGTCGGTTTCCTTCATCTCCGTGATCTTGCGTTCAAGATTTTGTGCGCCGCGGGTTGCTTTGCGCAAGGAATCTTCGGTGATGTCCGTGCTGAGCGACTCAATGCAGACGTTGTCAATGTTGTGGGCCTCATCGAAGACGACGATGCAGTCCTTTGAGAGCTCCTTCGAGACACGTTCCGCTATTTTGGGGTCAAGGAGGTAGTGGTAGGAGTATATGATGACGTTACAATATTGCATCTAGACAGTTAGAGAGACAGCTTCCGGTGTTGGATTGAATGCCAGCTTACCATACGTCTCGAAGTAAAGTAGGGGCACTGCTTCTGTTGCTCACCATATCTCAACAAGCCATCTAGTGTCCACACGCCATTAGGTATGAGGTTGTGCGGCTCGAGAAGGTCGAGATTGTCATGGTAGATGCAAACATCGACGTTCTCTCCCTTTTCTTTCTTCTCCTTGACGAACCCGGCAGTCAAGCTCCGACACCTAGCGTCAACAACAGCACCACTCTTCTCGCGCTTCACAGAAGGATGGAGGCACAAGTTCTTCCGACTAGTCAGACCGAGCCCGCGAAAGTCCTCGACGTAACCGAGCTCATCGGCGCGGAACTTCATGAGGACCTTCAGCTCCGCCAAGGCCTTCTCAATCTCGGACATAGTACGCGAGCAGTAGATGAGTTTGCGGTGCTCGGGGTAGTGCTGCTGATAGGCGACGATGAGAGACAGGAGCGACACGGTCTTGCCGGTCCCCGAGGGCATTTCCAGGACGCAGTGACCGCCTGCGTCCAGGGTCCTCTTGAGATCGCACATATAGGCATATTGCTCCGGGTATATGCGCGGATAGGGAAAGAGAACCGGCAGATCATCAATGAAGAACTTCATCCTATCGCGCCTGCAGTGGCAGCACCGGCGTTGTTGATGACTCTGAGACGCGAAAGAGAAGAGATATCTGATGGGTGAGAAGTCTTTAGGTAAGCATGTCGCCAACGTAGGAAAGAGAACCAATCATGTACTTGAGATTGCCCCGCTACAGATCGACTCAGACTACATATTGTGCAGGGTAGTTGCCTATTATCATCCGCATTGGATGATCACTTCAATTGCTAAGGTTAGGTACCTTCAAGTATTCCTTGAAATTTCTCAATTGTGAATGCATATCCATTCAATTTGTACAGGTACCTGGGTGTGGCGTGGAAGGAGGATTGCGAAGGAATGAGGGCGGGCTATTCGAGTGCCGATAGATAAAGACTGCCGTAACAACGCACCCAGGGATGCCTTCAATCTGTGCATTAAATGAAACTGAGCTTTCCGCACTCCAATCTTTGAATAATTGCCCGGATATGTGCAAAGAGCTGGGCATGCTCAGAGGGGAGTCAAGAGAGATTTCTCACACATACCATCTGAATTGGTAATCCTGCAGTGTTCCCCGATATTATTGGCATGTAGAGAGTGCAGAGCAGTACGCCAGCCATAGAGTTCAAACCGGGTTTGTTTCAACATCTACCTAGCAATAGAACAAGCTGCAAGTCTCTCTTACCTGATGAACGCTGTGTTAGTTTACCCAGCGTGTTACACATGTTCAGATCTGTGATCCATGCATTAGATCTTGAATAGCACTTGGCATAACATGCAACGGCTCCTACCGAACTACTACTGCTGGTTTAAATGAGCTATTCAACTCGCGAAGGATCGGCTTACTTCCATGAGACAGTGTCTCATACTTAGGCTTTAGCCATTCCCTAGCTCCCGATATACAAAAGGACAGACTGCTAAGGTATTACTGCAAAATGACGTGATAGAAAATACCCCGGCAATCGGGAAAGTTCTCATCGCGAGGGATTACCCAGAAGTATTCTTCTTATTAGACAATTCCTCTGCCGAAGCACTAGTAGGCCTCCGACAACGAGATTAAGTCAGTAACAACAAAATGCTCTATTACACTGCTCCTACCTCCCATCTTATATGAAGGCTTAAAAGTATCATGGTAGGCTAGGGAGGAAATCTCAACTGATGATTGGTCCATTCAGCCCCTCGGTGTCAGACGGCACCCAGATCTCTGGGATTGCCCAAATCCAGCTATCTCCGGTAGAGTTCCGCCATGATCGTGGCTGTAATCATCACTGCAGGCTTGAGGCACGGCAGTCCAGGAACCAAGCGCTCGGGTTAAATCTTGAGATCTGATGAGCTGCATATCCATCGTAGGTCTTCCGGCAGTTGCTCCAGGGACTGTATATCTTCCAGACGAGATTAGGCAGTCGTACGAGCGCACAATTGAAAAAATAAAAAAATTATATGTCTGGGAACGATGACTTATCTCACCTAGTCTCAGCAGTCAAGACTCGGATCTACACGTATTTACTCACCTGGCCAGCCTATAGTACAGTGTGGTCGATGCGATTGTTAAGTATAAAATCTCGGGAAATCCTTCCTTGTTTCAACGATCCTTCGGGTCACAATGCTTGCGTTAACTGATCTGGTATTCATAGGTATCTTCAACAACCCATACTAAACTCGTGCACATTTAAAAAATTCGGGACCGAAATGGCTGACTGACTTTTTTAGCTTCCTCCTGGCATCGATTCACAATTATACGAAAGTGTGATCGTACCTTACTCAAAGCGGGTAGCTCAGTACAATAAGTGATAGCAAGTAGCCGGGCACACGGAATGCGCTATTCCTGAATTTGGTCTGATGATCTGATTGAACGGGTCATTAACGAGCCTCCGGTTCATTCTTCAGGGTTCCTCGCACGTTCGGGCCGAGTGGACACCTGATAGGTTAGGTGGAAAGGAACCGTGGATACCCCACACTCATGTGCTTCCTATTAATAGGTCGTGGCCTAAAAGCCGAAGGGACTATTCGGCGTGCTCATTTTTCAATAGCAATAACCTGATCGCTACATCACATATCTTCATTCAATCTAGCGGACAACCCACCCCGAGTTCACGTTCCGAAACAATGAATAAGGACGGACTGTGCAAGCAGCAAAACAATAACTCAAGACTTGATCCATATTTCCGAGGGTTATTAATCGCAAAAGCTGCTGGTGCCATCGCATTGGATGCAGTTCAAATTTGGCTTCGACAGAAACGACTGGCGCCGGTTCGACTTAGTATTATTTCAAAAACTGCATATTTACACAATCCCAGGAGGCACTTGAGCATAAGATTTCCCTCAAACCTGGGAAGTCGTGTTTCAGCGCCAGCGTTCAAAGTGCTCGTCGCTTCGACTCACCGGTGAGAGGTGACGGAGATGAGCAATGGGCTGGAATCCGGAGCTAAAAGGTTGGCGATCGGGGAGGGTTAAAAAGATTAGAACCCCGTGCACGTATCCCGGGCCTATCCGGCATGCTAATCCAAGGAGAACTGCGATTTTACGATCATAATCAACTTCTCTGATCAAATATCACGTGCGGTGATGTCTATTGGTTCCCATATGCTTTTGAGACCTTACAAAGTGTAACATGGATGTGCGACTCCTCAAGACTTTGCCACGACTTTTTAAGGCTGATATGCTGTACACCATCAAGACTTTGAAGATGGTAAGAGACTTACATGTGCAGCTTTCGCTCAATGTCTCGATCCGGGCTGTTGACCGCCTGGCTTTTGTACTACATACTTTAACGTCTCTCAGAAAGTAAGCAGATAACGTGGTAGATATGAATTTCTGCACATTCTGAACAACATACCTATTCCCACCGCGGTCAATAGACTAATACGGCGTACATACTGTCTAGGTAAATGGCAAGTACTAAGATTAGCAAACGACAGCGGTGCCTCGCCTTGCCGAGGAACTTGAAGTGGCGGGCGGAGATTCAAGTGTCAGAATACGGTGCGCTCAGTAATCGCAACAGTCCAATAACTCTTAAGGATTAATACCTTCGCTTTTGAAACACTCAAAAGTCCCTAGTAGGTCAAAGGGCTCGTGAGATGAGTTCGGTACCCTTGCTCGACCCACACTCGTTTTCTTCTTTCCTTCGCTGGTGTTGATAGGGTGGATGAATTCCGCAGCGGAGCGGTAATGAAGGGCTTTGTCCAATCCCCGTGTAATGGTCCAAAGCATCTTTGCCGATTGCGAAGGTCGAAACGCCGCTTTGTTGATTATCGTCACATTATTCGACAAGACTCGAATGTACAGAGAGATGTAAGCCTCAGTAATAATATTGTATCTTTGTGCTAGGCCGAGATTTTATTAGCCGTAAAACGAGCCGTTGACGTAGCAAAACGGCGGAGGATCCTGTCTGGGGCCAACACCCAGTTAGGTTGTTTGTTAGGACCCCATCCCCATTTCTCATTCTCCGAGAGGTCCAGTGCCCAACATGCTGCTCCCAAGCCACAACCCGCAACCGATCCGCGGTTGGCACGGCCATGTACATGCCCGCGCCAATGTCGCCTATTGTGGTACCTCGCCGCTCGTGCTAGGGTGCTACTGCATGCACATGTTGGTCCCGACTAATCCTCTTCTCCCTTATCCATGCCTGCCTACGTCCTATATACACAAGTACATACCATGTATACCCACGGTCGTAGACGCGTTCTGCCCTATATGGGTGGTAGCCTTCATCAATACATGCCGCTCTTTCAGCCGTGTACTGTCGCCCACCCCTTACCGTAGTCTACCTAGGTAGGAGGTAGTGCCTGGATATTGAAATCCACTGCCAAACTCCAGTCAATGCAGGTTGGTCGTCTCTGGGACCTTGTCCGCCTGAACCCTCCTATGCCCCAACTGTCTGTACTAAATATTATTCCAGACCCGTTGCCCCGTCTGCCCCAGATCTGCTTCACCAGCTACGGAGTATGCTGGCCTGCCTCATGGTGATCTCTGGCTCTCTGGCCCGACCCCCTGCAATCGCCAATCTTCCCCTGTAGGTACCACCAGTTTGTCCACAGCCTGAGATCGTTGTATATCTACCTGCCATGTCGCCCCCCTCTACGGATGACCCAAGGTGACACGCTTGTTATATCATTGCATTGCCTGGACCCCTATCCCATCCATCTGCATATGGATTCGATCCCACAGGCTCTCTGTTGTGACATAATTGCCTGTCGTCATCTGGACCAAGCCTCTCTCTCCATCTGTCTTGTGCCTTGTTTGCCTTAACGGGACTATAATAGTCGACTAGCTCCACGTCACGTCTTCTCTCGCCATGGATTTTTCACCACCGGCACTAGTCAGATCGCCAACATCCTCCCGGCACCCATCCAGAAGTCCCGGTCTAGACTATCACTCCCCAGACCACACGGAGTCCTTTTACAGGATTGTTCCCACCTACGGCCTGGCCTGTGCAAGTTTCCCTGCTGCCATGGACGCCGACCATTCTCTTCCATATCTTGACGGGACTACATCGGCAGGATGGTCAGAAGCCACTTTGATACATTCAGCTCCGTCTGCCGGCGGTCCTGGCATCTTGTCATCCGAGTACGCCCCGTATGCTGGCTACGACACGACAATACACCCATCCTACAGCCACGACATGTATTCCACTCATATGTCTAACTCGCATGTGCTGGCGCACGCATCTATGCCTTCTCGCTCCCCGGCTTACCTCAGTGCGTCGCCCACGCCGCGCATCAAAATGGAAAGCCACGACTACGCGAGCGGCGCTGAACACTCACAGTATTCTTCCCCCCGCTCTTCCCACGCCACGGTCTTGGAACCGAGTAGTTACGAGTCTCAGATCGGCGGTTCAGACTATCTATCCGATGCGCCTGTTGGCTCATGGCCCAAGTCAGACCATCTGCCGGTCGACGCTGACCCATACTACGCCGGGCCGGCTGGGAGCAGCAGCACGCTCGCCTCGGACAGACAACAGCAAACGCCGAGAGCGTCTCGCGCCCCGAAACGACAGCCACGGAAACTTACTTCAAAAGAAGAGGCCAATTTTCAGTGTGAGGTTGATGGGTGTGGGAAATTGTTCAGCCGGAGTTACAACTACAAAGCACACATGGAAACACACGACAAGAAACGGGAATATCCATTCGTCTGTACAGTAGATGACTGCGACAAGAAGTTTGTGCGGAAAACGGATCTGCAGAGGCATCACCAGAGTGTGCATATGAAAGAGAAAAACCACAAGTGCGATTACTGCGGGCGACTGTTTGCAAGAAAAGATACTCTTAGGAGGTATGGCGAACTTGAGCGGACCACCGAACTTTGGGGAAGCTAACACGGGATTGCAGACATATGGAAGACGGCTGCTCAAAACGATTTGACATTGGCACGGTGGATGTAAGAGGCGGGACGGACAACTACGATGCCTACGGTGGATCGTCGAGACCTCTAGCCAGTTCATCTGGACATCTGATGGCGCCATCAGCACAACTGCCTCCCATGACACTCCCCCGGGTCATATCTCGAAGCGATCATCACACGTACTCGAGGAAATAAAAAGACCCAGGCGCTTTGATGACACGATTTTCACGGCATTTTCTTGTCATACCCACTAATTTGTAGCATATCCCCGTTTTCATTGTTGCGTATACCCGGAAAGGAATTGGATGGTCACGAATTCGATGCCAAGTTTTTGGGGGCATGGACACGGTTAGTTCTGACGAGTCTCGTTATTGACGTGACTTGGCGTTTGCATTGAAACGGTGCTGGTACTACATTTTACAATATTTGTTTGCGTTGCGTCGAGGATGAGGTAGACGAAGGTATCACAGGTGCCGGAAGCATGGAGCAAGGAACAGACATCAAATTAGGATGTTTTTTTTTTTTTTTTTTTTTTTTTTTTTGTATACTTCAACGCTCCTAGGCTTGAAACAGCTGGGCAATGGCAGCTAGAGCTTAGTTAGAAGTTAGAGACGGCTCGACACATTGGGGTACTCTTTTCAAGACATGACCAATTCCTACTACGTTGTGCCAAAAATGGTGAGAATGAAGAGAGAAGCGGGTCTGCATCCTCTCCCCGTTTCCCGTTGGCTTGAGATACGAGAGGATACAAGTGAAAGTGAATTTGAGGAGGGTAGCATCGAGCGAGATCGAAACATCGATAGCCTTCCTGGAGCAGAGCTGATGTACCTCAAGGCAGACACTGTGCGTCGATGATAAGCCAGCATTTATTAATGCCAACAAGAACAGCAAGAATAACAACTAACAAGATGCTAAGGACTACAAGAATTGTCATCAAGAGATGCAATGGTCCTTGTTGTGAAGCTAATTAGCCTCTACTGCTTGTTATTCTCCGGACGGAGTAGTTTTATGATAGTATTATTAATTCGATAACCCCCCCATGTAGTGCGTGCGCCTCGCAGCCAACATACATTCCAACTGCCCTCCTAATTCTGATCTGCAGGCATGCGATTCCCGCCCTTATGGCATGGGTACCGATTGGGTGGGCCAAGTACGAGTGAGAAGTTAGAACAAGTAGCTCAATAGCTTAAATGTATCCGGCAAAGAACGGAC
The DNA here is from genome assembly GCA_022578795.1 of Xylariaceae sp. FL0255. Taxonomy (NCBI): domain Eukaryota; kingdom Fungi; phylum Ascomycota; class Sordariomycetes; order Xylariales; family Xylariaceae; species Xylariaceae sp. FL0255. The sequence goes on along the minus strand of MU388974.1, from coordinate 52,335 downwards.
AACTACGCAAGACAGGCGGGAAGGAATACCAGAAAGGAGGCCATCATATGAGGAAAGAGCATGCTATTATAGGTAGGATTCTGTACAATATGTACAGTTTCTTGCGGGAAATCCTTCTATCAAAGGAGGGAATTCTATTATTAGCGCAGCCAAAGTCCGCTCGGAGCTCGGGTTTCTCAATTTTTCTTCAACAGCAAGGTCTAACTGGCGCGCAGGCGCCACATGGGCATGCTTAGGTTGACGCAGGAACCCTGCGGTCTGCAGAGAACATGTTCTTGTTTTACAATAAAGATGATTACAATAGGTAATAATAACGCTATATACCTAATGTTTCTGCCGTCCCGGTTGCCCCGCAAACTCCGCACCTCTTTCCGCAGCTACATATACGTACTGCCCTACTATACTCTGAAGTAAATCTGGACGCCTACCTAGATCCGGTAACATAGAACCTTTACCCCTCTAATTTTTTGCTGTTTTTCTAGCCATAAAAAATCCCGAGCACTGGCCTCAAACTAAGATCGGAGTCGGCGATGCATGGTTTCAGCATGTCCGACCCCGTTGACCACGGGGAATTTGGCCGACTGTCAGATCAAATAAGGTCCGGGAAGGTATTCGCTTTTGTCAACCAACTCGCCTGGTATCACCCAATGTTGATACAGAGGTCATGCATTGCATCCATGGTAACACGAGCTGAGTGTGTTCAGGGTATTATCAGGTAGGATTCACTTCTCTGTCCTTGAGTGCGTGACTTGTACCATGTATGTACCTCGCATCGTGCTACTGCAGACCCCTCTGAGCCCTGCCCTTGCCGCAGATCTGTGCAAGGTACTACGTACCTTGGGCCTTGTACTTTGCCCAGAGAGACCCTCGCCCGCCCTTTCGGTGCTAGGAAAACGTGCTGGAGGCTCAATTTGGGCGTGGGGAAGAGCGGTCAGCTTATGATTATCGATCAGTTGACTTTAACGACTTTGATAGCGTCGCAACAACACGCCTGATTCGGTTTCGTTGTGTAACGCGAGATTCTAGTTTCTAAAGTCTGAGTGTGCGCGCTTCCTCCGACATTTTAAGCTGTCAAGCCGTCTACCTCCTTACCAGACTGTCGACTTTGTACATTCTCTGTTGGCCTATTGCGCCATGCAAAACAATTACAATACGGAAAGGTGAGCTGTTCGACATTGAAGAAAGTCATTCCCAGACCCCGTTCCGCTTTGCATCTCGCCGCGCGTGCCTATTCAGAATTCTGATGAGTCGGGGGAAAGAAAAAAAAACATTCTCCGAGAAGAGGAGCTAGGGACTACTACGGATAGCGGGGGACAACAACCCTGTTCATGAGTCTAATAACCGGAAACTCCAAAGTCGGCCGGTAATGGCAAGGAGTAAACCAAGCTCTTTCGTCCAGTCGCTTCGGCGCCACTCCGGAAATAATGCACCTGGCTCCAAGATTGTCTACGATTCTCGCTGGTGCGCGACGACACTGACGCCAGCGCGGCTATTACTGACGACTGAACGACGGGACCTACTTTAACTAGTAATTCAAACTACGTGGGCGAAATTCCCGGGCTAGAGGCTTGTGATGTCGTCTATGGTTTACTACTGCATACTCCGTACGCAAGTGAATATCCTTGGTAAGAGCCTTCTACCTACCTCCTAACATGTACATATGTAGGTGAATAAGAATGGGGTGGCCTGTGTTACCATGGACGAAGTTCCTTCCACTCTCAGACAGGTTTGGTTCTTTTTGATCCTTTTGCCCGATTTACCTCGTCATTGTCTTTATTATAGACACACAATGAATGGCTGCTTCGGTGAATGGCCCCTGGCAACCACTGCTAACCCCTTCAGATCTCGAGGCTAAGTTGCGGCGCTTAAGGAGTAAGCTCCACGTAACCATCTTCATGTACCACCCGAGCCACCGCTGAACTCCAACTTCATTGTTGCTTCACTACATGGAAAACTCTAAGCAATCTTCACATATCTCCTTTTTGCAGCCGGGATGAGCTGTCTTGCCTAAATTTTACTATATGAGATTCATGAACATGGTGGGCCGAACTGTCCCATTCCCAAGACTCTACAGACACTCCCAGCGGCTTAAAGTATCTCGATTGGCGCCAGACAACATTCTCCGAAATGGCGGGCGTTCTTGGTTCTCTCAACTCCTTTCGACTCGGCAGATACATGTGGCCACAATTGTATTCCGTTTTGGGTCGAACTATATTAGGTTACCATACGACTGACCTGTCTGTGCCGCTAGAATCTCACCGCTCGAGGTAACTAACATTGTAAGGTTCAGCTTGAATGGTTCGTGTTGGTCGCCCGATGGATGAAAACCACACATATGCCAAGCTGAACCCACAGCCACGGCCACGAACACCGGTCCGCGCTTTTCGCAAATCAATACCGTGTGATGGTACAGCCCCGTCATCAACTGTCATGTAACACCAAGCTGGGGATAGGATGCGGCACCAGACCTGCAGAGATGATGCATGAGCAGCTATGCAGCAGCCACGCCAACGGTCTGGGTGTGTGAAACCAGCACTTATGACTCAGCCATCAGAGCGTCACGCATCCCCAGGGGGCGGCGGCCACCATTTAGCTAGGGCCAAGAGGTGTCTCCCATACTAATCATGTATGCTTCCCTGCGGCACGGTCGGCGTAGCTTGGTAGAGCAGCTTCAGGCATTACTTCGATGGGCTGTAGGATAGCCTGGAGTGACATCATGCTGAGGGACGGTCCAGCAAGTTATCCCCCAAGCTACTTATTTCTATTGGGTGATGACGGAGTAGGCAGAGGTGAGAATGCTTTTGAGCCTATCAGTAGTATCTATTCACCGTCTTCATACAGCCTGATCACATTCTCGTCAGAGCTCACTTTAGAATACTACGATATTGGGATGCCAAGACTACCGCAAGAAACCCCTTTTCACGGTAACAAACTTGCCTACTGGGAACTCTCGCGGATAACTTCCTCGGTTTGCAAAGTGATACACTCACGTCGGAATTACCCGTGCGTGACAGAAGAGTTGGAGCAAGTGTTGGCTAAGTCTAACCATATTGTCTGCCGGTTCCAGCTTTCAGAACAGACCCTCCGTTACTAACCCTCAGAGATGTTTACTCTTTCAATAGTGCTCCCTCTCTCCACGCGCGCCTACGCGCTAATGCACAGGATACCATCGGTTTTGGTTCTCTGGCTGTGTAAAAGGGGGCTTGATTACCAAGCATCCTCGTTAGATTGCCATGTAAGTGACGCAACTGGGATATGATAACATGGGGTGGAATTCCGCATGATGGCCAGCGTCGTGATTGCCAAGCACCCTTGTGGAGTAACCCCCTATTTCTATCTCTCACCGAGCAGACCGGGACATCCTTGAGCCGCTGGATCGTTAGTAACCACCCTGCCTTAGTTCTCATGGTTGGGCGCCTCGAACGTTGAAGTCTCATGTCTCCCTCCCGAATCGAACATCAGAGGAGGGCGAGTTTGTCGCGTGATTTTCTATGTATGGCTAGCCATCCCATCCTATTTACGCTATCATGCCCACCAGTAGGCAAGCCAGCAACCCGAAATGGTGGTTGGAGCCCACGAATAGACGCCGAGAAATTATCACTATTTAGAAACGAAGAATCCTGCAGTATGAAACATTGGTATCGTTACACAGCCCTAAAATATCTACTTAATATCATGAGCATCGAGATTTGCTGAGTAACTTCATCAAGCGGTCGATCGGCTGTGTGTATCCTCTGTGACGTATCTGCTAGGGCAGCTAAATAGTCTTTGAATGAACTTGAAGTGGAAATACTCTCCTTGATAGTATAATGAAATTTATATGCTAGGTTTACATGGTAGCTTTTAGTGGTGTACACGAGAGCTATCTTAACAGCTGTGTAGGATTCTGCAACAAACCAAGTTCAAATATAGCCATCGCATGTACTCCTTGATACGCACCCTCCTAGACATCTATACCGATACTTTCACTTGACAATCTGGATGAACTCATTTACTGTGACTAACAATGACATGGATGATAAATCACGACCAGCCCGCTGATCGAGAAAACCAAGCTCCCTCGTGCCTCGCGAGTTATCACCACCTCTCTCTCCAAGCCCCCTGAGTTTCAAGTTCTCGCTTGCGCGGCGACATAGTTATTTGCTAATTTGATATTCTTCAGTAGCATACTCTGGTCCTCGTGCCGGAGAATGTAATGGGTGTGACCTTTCTAACAGAGTCTTTACATTGGACACAGGGGGCGTGGGCGGCACAGTGAGACATAATAACCTGTACCCACCACACGTAGCAGTCTTGACCAAAACACATAAAATTTTTGGCAGTGAACTAACAACATTTCCCACAAATGCCGGAAGCAAACACGCATCAGTCGTTAAAAGAAAAGAAATTTGGAATTCACCCTGGAAGCATCCTAACTAACCTACGCGCCGTACCGGCCGGCTGGCCATTTCCTTTTGTCTTGCAAATACATTCCCATTATTAGTTGGCGATCGCTACGGCACACCAGCGGCACGTTACGTGGCAATGCGACATAACCACGTGGCTTAGACACACTCTTCTTACCAACAAAGAAGTTGGCTGCATGAGAGAATTGGCACTAAAGAATACCTAAAATTGAGATAAGTGCTACCAACATTAACATACGTACCGTTGAGGTTGTCGCTTACGAAAATAGAGGAGGGGGTAAAAAGAGTGAGAACACTTGTGAGTTAAACAACTGGGAATCGAACCGCGGACCTCCGAAGGTAAGAAGAAAGGGTGAAAACAAGCCGAATGGTACGTTCCACAAAGGGCGCCGTCATATGAATCACTCTGAGCCATTCGCAAATTATCCATGGTCTTTATCCTCAACACACTGACTTGTTGGAAGTGGGAGCACTTATTAGTAGATATAAGTAGTCTAGGTCGCAACCAATATGACTGCTAAATAATGACTCGCACCGGGAGATTCGCCGGAATGGTCTGAATAATGTCGATAGGCACATGCAATAAGCCTGAGGCTACTGATCAGAACCGGCTCCGAAATGTATGTTAGGTATGTGCAACAAGGCTGAGAAACAAGTAGCTAGAAACATGTAGCAGCCCGTTCTCATGTCGGGTTGGGTGAGAGTAGCCTTGAATGATAATGAAGAAGACTTCTACCTGGGTTACACAAAACATGTTATGTGGAGGTCTTCATTGGTGTATACAAGTCAAGTAGATCCACCTCAACTTCAAACAAGGTGACTGCAAACAAGCAACGAAACATCCAGATAAGTCGTAGGTCGTTGGACCAAGAAACTATATCACAGTACAGTTCAGGTAGTAATGACGTGAGGTACACTGTTGCAGTGAAAGCGGATGTTCAACGGGTAGATCTTAATTGATACGCAAGGCTGAGGACCGCCCCCAAACATCAAGACATGAAGCGGGCCGATGAGTTCGGGCCGGATAGAGGTGTCATTAAGCAAAGCAGGTCACCACCCAGCTTGGAGAGCCATGTTACTCTATGGTAGCATCGTCGATGCAACAACTGCAGTTGTGCATGATGTAGTTGTACATCTATTAAGCAGAGAGAAGAATGTGAGCAAGGCTGAGGTGTCAGCCGGAAACATGAACGAGGCGGCCCGATCATGTCGAATCAGACCGAGGCTGTCGTTCAGGAAAAAAACAAGGAACACGGTACGCAAGGCTGAGGATCGCCACTACAGATGAAGTGGTCCGAAAAGTTCGGATTCAAAAATAGCCACCGCCCAGCTTAAGCTTTAAAAACAGTACAACAAACCAACTGAATTCAAGTTTTATGTTGTGCTGTTGGCGACGATGCAACGGGTAAACTCACCTGGGGTGTGAAGACACCGGTAAGGAAATGTGCACAAGGCTCTGAGAGAATGTGCCAGGGTCGAAACATGAAGAAAATGCAGCGACCCGATCATGATGGGGGCGAGTATAGATATCATCAATTTAAGAAAGGCCACTATATGGCTGGAGTTATAATGTTGGGTGGTAGCGTCGTAGATGCTTACCGCTCCCTGGGATGAAGCAAATATGCATAAGGCTAAGAAACCAGACCCGGAACATAAAGAACATAAAGGCGGCCCGATCGTGTCGGTCGGATTGATGTATCATCAGGTAAGACAAGGCTACGACATAAGGTAGCTTCAAGAACCCGGTTACGTGGTAGCGTCGTATGCACAACTGCGACAGGAACACCCGCTTGATATGCGAAACATCGACTCGTCAAGACGCTAGAATAACCAACAGATGAAACCATCGCACCAATCTGTCGTTCATATTGACAATTTATGCAGCGTTTCCAACAGATGCCAGACCTTCTGCCTCGTTTCGCCCTCGTCGTGCTTTGAAATATACTAACCGCACCTAATATTGTTATCTGCGAGCCCTACTTGCCCTTATACTTTCACCTGACAAAAAGTCCACTTCAAGGCCTGATATCGTTGGTTGTCTTTTGCCACTATATGCGGATAACAAGTCCACGTAACAGCAAATGTCTCATAGGTAGACCTTCTCTCGCATCTATCGAGCAAGTGACAAACAAATTGGAAAACACATTGACATTCACTTAGATTCACTTTGGTAAGTTATTAGACAGGCAGTAGAGTGAACTGAGGTTTGGGAAGACCTGCCGACTCCCATGTGAATTATGGATTCCTGCCTCTACGAGGTGGTAGACCTGGCAAGATTCCAAAAGCTATCTAACTTGCCCCTGGACAATGCCTGACGTGCCTCAGCATCCGTCTCACAGGTGCGTGATCGGAAGGCATTGAATGTCCGGGCCTTGACCTCTCCCTCGAATATCAATATGCACTTATTAAGGGCCAGATCCTTGAGATCGCCCTGCTCATCCTCGGCGCGCAACCAGTCTTTAAGGTTATCGTTCTGCACCCCTCTATCCCTAGACGGGGCGTTTTCGGCCCACTGGATGCGGTTCATCATCAATTTCTTGTATTGCCTGATACTGTGTTCTCCGCCCTCGACAATAACCAGATTCTGTTTCGGATGCATGATGACCAAGCCCTTGAGATCCTGCTGCTCGGCGTTCTTACCGATCTTGTACCGGTGCTGGCCGTTGGCCAGGGAGTTGATCTTGAAAACGAGCATGTGTAGACCTTTGGCGGCATCTTTTTCTTGGTTTCTGGCGAGCTTCTCGTGGCGCTGCTCGGTGGTGAGCTTGCGCTCTTCGTTGGTCTCGACGTGTTTGGTGTGGCGGTCGGCGATCTCGCGGTTGACTCTGGCCTCGACGGCGGTGGGGTCTTTGACGGCTTCCTCTCCCAAGACACGCATCAGATTTCCCTTCTTGATCTTTGGCGGTGGTGCAGGTACTAGGCCAACTGTTGGAGAAAAGAGGGTTAGTAAGTAAAGCAGGAAATCAAGGAAGGGGGAGGGGGATTTACGGCGGATCTTGGCCTGCTCTTCTTTGAGGTCGGCCATGCGGCGCTGGCGACGCAGCTTGGCCTGTTCACGAGATGTCAGAGGCATGGGTTTGGGGGCGGGGATATGTTGGTCTTGGGGTGGTTCGATGGCGACTGGATGTTGGATGTAGCTCGTAATGATGCTGTCCTCGGTATCGATCTTGAGGCCGTCGGGGTTGTCTATGGCGTCGTAGTTGTCCCCATTGACGAGGCCTTCGTCCCACCATTCTATGCCTGGGGGGGCGTCTACCAGAAAATTCTTCTCGACGTCGATGTCCTGGTCTATACCAGCCTTTTTTGTTTGTTGGGCGATTCTCTCTTTCATCTCCTGCATTTTGGCAGCTCTCCGCTTGGCGTTACCCTCGGCGATGTACTTGCCCTTCTCGTTGAAGACGAGCTGGCGGGTCTGGTGCGGCTTGACGGTGGGAGCGCCGAGGCTGGCATCGTAGTAGGGGTTGCTCCTGATCTCTTCGGCCGAGGGACCAGAGAGATCGAGGGGTTTGGGGTGGTCTTTGTTATTGGAACGAGATGGCCCGTTTGCGAGGCTCGAAGAAGAGGGTTTGGAGGCGGCATTCTTAGAACTGCCAGGCTTCCAGGATCCGAGGTCTTCGAGGGCAGGATGGAGGCCGACGTTGAGGCCGCCCTTGGCTTTTGTTGATGAGCCTATGGCAGCAGAGACGCGGGCTTTGAGGGCTGCAAGCTTGGCTGCTTTGTCACCGCCGCTGTCGGGCTTCTGGATACGCGATATGCCATCGTTGCGCGGGCCTAGGCCAGGCGAGCCGTGGCGATCCATTGCGACGGCGATGCTGGATGATGATGGTTCTCGGTATTTGATGGCGCGGGAGTAGTGAGTGTGGTCGATGCCACGCGCTTTCGGCTGTCGTATAGCGTGGAGAGTTATACTAGCTAGACGTATGGTCGTCTTCAGGTGAGGTAGAGTAGCTAGGCAAACAAGTTATGGGTTGGATGACTTGATGTTGAGGAGACAGGCAGCTGGCTGATGATGGATGAATAGATGTTTGGAATGAGCACCCTGCTAATTGACAATTTGGGCATTGTCCCTGCCCAGGTACATAATATATATACCACAGCTAATGGACGGTGTGCGCCTCTAGTGTCGAGAAAACGGTCTGCACCTTAAGAACAACACCTGATCCTAAACCTACATGTACCGTTATAAATGTCTTTAGCTATCAAACCAAAGGATTTTGGAAATATAGTTAAAACCAAAACAACAAAAGGTAAACTTAAGAAAGAATCACCCTCATGAGCAATGTTTAGAATAAGAGATAGAGGATTCATTAGGACTAGCTGAAAAAGTTAGTTAGAATAAAGAATCTGGAGCATGTACCTTCCCGTCACTTTTGGCGCTAAAGCTACCTACCTCATGTAGTAGTGGGGATGAGATTCTGCCGTCCCTCGCCGCAAAAAAGTCGAGTTACTCTGGGCTTCACTTTTCCAACCCACCCACTTTGGCCTCTGTCCCGCCTCTTGCCTTATATCGAAGATTATGTTCCCTTGAACTGAGCGCATCGCAGTCCTCACTCGAGGATTGCTCCAATATCCGTAATCATGAATATCTCACAACCAATTTCCTCCGCTATCGACAGTGTCGACTTTGATTTCCTCACCCCCACTGAAATCAAAGCTATCTCAGTCAAGAAAATCGACAACCCGACTACCCTTGATCCTAATCTCCTGCATCCTCTACCTGGCGGATTGTACGATCCTGCTTTGGGAGCTTGGGGAGATGTAACATGTACAACATGCAATCTTGCCCAGCCAAACTGTCCCGGCCATGTCGGCCACATCGACCTACCCATCCCTGTCTACCACCCTGTCTTTATGGACCAGGTCCTCCGTCTCCTGCGCTCTCAGTGCTCCTATTGCTATCGCTTTAAAATGCAGCGCGCCGATGTTAGTCTTGTAACCTGCAAGCTGCGTCTACTACAATTCGGTCTTCTCGACGCTGCGAGCTATCTCGACGACATTGGTCCAGAAACCAACGATATTGAGCTTGATGACGACGATGAAGAAGACACTTCGGACGACAAAAGCTCCGTCATCGACAAGGTCATCCGCCTGAGAGTCGTATACACTGAGCGAGAGCTGAGAGCCTGTCGCATTGGCACTGCCGACATCAGGAAAGGCAAACACGAAGGCGCATCAGAAGCCAGAAGAAACGTCCTCAAGAACTTCATGCGCGACATGACCAAAGGGAGGGTCTGCTCCAGCTGCAATGCTATCTCCCCTGGCATTCGCAAAGATCGTTTCGTCAAGATCTTCGAGAAGCCCTTAAGTAACAAGGATCTCATCAAGATGGCCCAGAGGAATCTCAAGAGGCAAGACGCCGTCTTGATCAAACAGAAGGCTAAGGCTGATGCCAATAAGAGGAAACTTGACTACGACTCTGACGAGGGCGTGGCCGACGTAGACCCTATTTCCAGTGATGATGAGCCCGTCGATGAAGGTGACGATGATAATGAGGAAGACGAAGGCACTGGTGATGAACTCGACGAAAATGGCGACGTCGTCATGAAGGAGGCCACAGCCAAGAATAAAGACGGAAATGACAAGTCAAAGGGAACCCAGAGGTATATCACATCTACCGAAGTCCATGCGCGTTTGCAGCTCCTCTTCGAAAAAGAACAAGAGGTCATGGCCCTGGTCTACAACTCACGACCCAGCTCACAAAAGATTCCTGCCGACAATTTCTTCCTTCAAACCATTCTAGTCCCGCCTAACAAATATCGCCCAGCGGCCGTGAAGGGCGATGGGGCCATGGCCGAAGCCGAACAGAACTCTCTATACATCCAGATCCTCAACTCCTGCATGCGGATTGCTCAATTGCATAAAGAATTATCACAAGGCGCCGATTCTACCCTCTCAAGACAACGAGATATCACTGAGCTGTATGAGGCCTGCATTCAACTACAAGATTGCGTCAATTCTTTGATTGATAGAGACCGGAATCCCATCCGCGGTGCTGCTGGTAAGAGGAACGAGGAGGGTATCAAGCAAAAGCTGGAGAAGAAGGAAGGATTATTCAGGAAGAACATGATGGGCAAGCGTGTTAACTACGCAGCTCGGAGTGTCATATCTCCGGATCCAAATATCGAGACCAGTGAGATCGGCGTGCCGCCCGTTTTTGCCAAGAAATTGACCTACCCTGAACCTGTGACGAGCCATAATTTCAGGGAAATGCAGCAGGCTGTCATTAACGGTATCGACAAATGGCCCGGCGCTGCGGCTATCGAGAATGAGAACGGCCAAATTGTAAACCTGAAGAACAAGTCGGTTGAGGATCGTGTTGCTCTGGCCAACCAACTCCTCGCTCCCAGCAGTCACAACTACAGCGGCATGGGGGGCAAGAAAGTTCATCGACATCTAGGCAATGGAGATGTGGTGCTGATGAACCGCCAACCTACTTTGCATAAGCCTTCCATCATGGGACACAGGGCCAGGGTTCTCACAGGCGAGAAGACCATTCGCATGCACTACGCCAACTGCAATACCTACAACGCCGACTTTGACGGTGATGAGATGAACATGCACTTTCCCCAGAATGAATTAGCGAGAGCAGAAGCGCTCAAGATTGCCGATACAGACCACCAATACCTCTCGGCCACCGTGGGCAAGCCTCTTCGTGGTCTGATTCAGGACCATCTTTCAGTCTCAGTCGCCATGTGTAACAAGGACACCTTTTTTGATAAGGGTGCCTATCACCAGCTTGTCTATAATGCTCTACGGCCAGAGAGCGGCCACATCACGGCCGAACGACTCGAACTTGTCCCCCCAGCTATTTTCAAACCCGTCAAACGATGGACCGGCAAGCAGGTTATCACAACCATATTAAAGAACATCCGTCCGGTTGGCTGCGGAGATCTTTACCTTACTGGTAAGACAACTATCAAAGACAAGCCCTGGGGAAATTTCAAGGAAGAGGGTGAGGTGTTGTTCACAGACGGAGAATTCATATCTGGTATTCTTGACAAGTCACAACTGGGACCAAGCGCCGGCGGCTTTATTCACTCTATCCACGAGATCTGGGGGCCCGAATCGGCGGCTCGTCTTCTGAGTTGTATGGGCAGACTGCTCACCCGATACCTCAACATGCGTGCCTTCACATGTGGCATGGATGACTTGCGACTCACCCCCGCTGGCGAGAAGAAGCGAAAGGAAGTGCTGCAAGGCGCCGGCCAGATTGGTCTGGAGGTATCCGCCAAGCATGTGAGCCTTGGCGATCGTTCCGACGTGGATGATACTTCGCCCATCTTGCTCGAACGCCTCGAGGAAGTCTTCCGTGACGGCAGTAAGCAGGAGGATCTCGAGCGCATGGTCAACGCCGGTTGTGGTACCCTGTCCACAGCCGTCACCATGGCTTGTTTGCCTGTGGGATTAACGAAACAGTTTCCCAAGAATCAAATGCAGTCGATGACAATCTCTGGAGCCAAGGGCAGTCCTGTCAATGCCAACTTGATTTCCTGTAACCTTGGACAGCAAGTTCTTGAGGGTCGACGAGTGCCCATCATGGTGAGCGGGAAAACGTTACCCTGTTTCCGACCCTTTGAGACCCATATTCGGGCAGGTGGCTACATTGTGAACCGCTTCTTGACTGGCATACGGCCTCAAGAGTACTACTTCCATCACATGGCCGGGCGAGAAGGTCTCATTGATACGGCCGTCAAAACATCACGTTCGGGCTATCTACAACGATGTCTTATCAAGGGTATGGAAGGACTCAAGGTGGCCTATGATACCTCTGTCCGAGACTCCGACGGATCAATGGTACAATTTCTATATGGTGAAGATGGGTTGGAGATCACGAAACAGAAATATCTCAACGACTTCAGCTTCGTGCTTCGCAATCAAAAATCACAGATCCATCAGTTAGGCATTGCTGAGCGTGGTTGGGAGCAAGAGGTCTACGAGTCCAAGGACTATGCTCAGAAATATCACAAGCGAGCAGTCAAGCACGCAAAGGTGGCTGATCCAAAGGGTCTTGACCCCATCCAGACCGAACTCAACCCCAATCGACATGCCTTTGCCACTTCGGAAAAGTTCTACCAAGATGTTTCGGAGTATATCAAGAGCAACAAGGACGGATTGATCAAAGAAAAGGGCGATAAGGGTGACAGGACAGCGTCCAAGACTTTAGTCCCGCGGAAGTATGCCGAAAAGATCTTCCACTCTAAGTATCTCAGCTCTCTCGTAGAGCCAGGTGAGGCTGTTGGCATCGTAGCCGGACAGTCTGTTGGTGAGCCCTCGACGCAGATGACGTTGAACACCTTCCATTTGGCTGGTCACTCGGCTAAGAACGTCACACTCGGTATTCCTCGATTGAGAGAACTTCTCATGACAGCCAGTGACCACATCTCGACGCCGTCGATGACCTTGCTTCTACACCCAGAGCTCTCAGAGGCCGAGGGTGAAACCTTCGCCAAGGCCATCAGCGTTCTCCCGCTCTCCCACGTTCTTAACCAGGTGACTATCAAAGAGAGGGTGGGCAAGGGCATTGGCTATCGCTTAGCCAAGCTCTTCGACGTCCATCTGGAGTTCTTTCCCTCCAAGGAGTATGAGCAAACATATGCCATCAAAAAGATGGATGTATTAGATGCGATTGAGTCCAAGCTATTGCCCCTTCTGGAGAGGCTAATAAAGAAAGAGATCAAGGCCAAGCTAGACAAGGAGAATGCAGCGGTACCCGAAGTAGGTGTGAAGGCCGGCGTCGTTGAAATGGCTGCACCTAACGCGGAAGCCGCACCACGCGACGAGGACGAGGACGATGACGATGATGGCGATGATGATGCCACCAACGATAAAGCGCGCGCCAATCGTACACAGGCTGTCTCCTACGGGGCCAATGATGATGACGACGATGTGATTCAGCGCCAACAACAGCGTGCGGCCTCGCCAGACGAAGACGAAGAGCCTGAAGACGAAGGATTTGGCGGCAGCCAACCTTCATCAGATGACGAAAACGACGGTGATTTGGGCAAAGCCGGGAAGAGCGCCAACCGCAATCGTGAGAACCGAGTCAAGGAGAAAACGACGGTAGTGTCCAGGTTCGAATGCGACGAGGCAGGAGGCGAGTGGTGCGACTTCACACTCGAGTACGACGCGACGATACCTAAACTTCTCATGTTGAACATTGTGCAAGATGCTATCTGCAAGGCACTTATTCAACAGATTCCGGGCATACGATCGTGCGTCTACGTGGCAGAAGAGTCAATCAAGGATGTTCACACAGGCGAGGAGGTGAAGCGCCCAGTGATTCACACCGATGGCGTGAATTTGGAGGCGATGCAAAAGTACGGCAACTACATCAATCCCAACAGCATCAAGACCAACGACGTAGCGGCCGTGCTCCGGATGTATGGAGTGGAGGCAGCTCGCAAGAGCATCATCTCGGAACTGAGCAGCGTCTTCGGCGGTCACGGCATCAGCGTAGACAATCGCCATCTGAACTTAATCGGCGACTACATGACGCGCAACGGCGGCTTCACACCCTTCAACCGGAATGGTCTCAAGGGCAACGTAAGCCCATTCACCAAGATGAGTTTCGAGACAACGCTCTCTTTCCTCAAGGATGCGGTGCTGGATGGCGACTGGGATGACTTGGCGACGCCGAGTGGTCGGATTGTCATGGGGCGGCTTGGCAAGATCGGAACTGGTGCCTTTGACGTGTTGACCAGGGTTCACGTGAAGAATGGTAAGAACCAGTTGGGATAGGAGGCTTCATGAGATGTGTATGGAGGCGATTCGGCGTATGTACAAGGAAAATATTGCAGTTTAGCGTACTTTGAATCATGGTTATACGAAGTTGAATGTCAAAAAGATAGTTCCCACTTATCCGTATTCCCAGTTCCCCGTGTTCCGAGTTCTAGGAAGGTTAGACTCCATTCCAGCCATTGGTGGGGGAAGCCGAGGTTGACCTCTACTGTTTTGCGATGGAGGTGCAGAACCTCAGCTCCTTACGCCCGCACGCCTTTGGCTAAATAGCCTTACTGCATGCTCAATGTTGATGATCCGAAGTCGGGTCCTTTTGCGAATGCCCGCTTCTAAGCGTCAAACGACAATGTGACAATGAGGGTGATTTGAAGATGATGCATATCGTAGTATATAGGACTAGTCACTATTGGGAATAGAATATCCGACGTGCAAATCAACACAAGCGTATCTCCATGCCTTCAAGTCCTATCTGATTATTCTTGCTTCCTCCTCCCATGTGAATTCCCCCGTATGCCATAAGACCAAACTTCATCGGGCAAGATAGACAACAGACAAACACGAGATGGGCGCCCCTAGTATTAGACTGTATGTCGATCTCGTCAGCCCGTTTGCGTACGAGGCTTTCCATATCCTTCGTGTAGGTTTAATGACCGTCTACCTATCTTCCTAGTGGGAAGGCATCGACAGATTGCAGGTGTTTGACTGACGGGATTGATCTGTCTAGAACGATGCGGCATTCAAAGGCGTGCGCATCACTTATGTGCCCATTTTCTTGGGTGGCCTCATGAAACAGGTCGGTACCTCCCGTCGCCGAGCCACTTGAATGGGAATATCAATCTCTCGTGTCCCCGGCAACCTAACATCTACACAGTGTGGCAACACGGCCCCGGTCTCAATCAAAAGTAAGCGAGCAAAGGCACTGTCAAGCCATCGATGCTTGGCCATATCCCACCCAGCCCAGCCAACTGCAAGCTGATACTCTCCGTTTCCCCTCTCGTCTCTGACTTGAACAAACAGACAAAGACACCTGGATCTCCAAAGAACGCGTCCGCTGGGCACGCATCTTCAACGTGCCCATGGCCCAAGACCCGCCACCCAACTTCCCGCCTCTTACCGTAAACGTCATGCGCGCTTTGTCGCTCGTTGAGTCACAAGACAAACTCTCGCAGATCATCGCAAGGCTGTACGACGACTTCTTCGTGCACCATCGCGAGATCGCGAAGCCGGAGCATTTCGGGCCGGTGTTGAGGGAGATCTTGGGGGGTGTTGAGGGAGAGAGGGGTAAGATTCTCTTTGTTCTCATTTCGCAGTATTTCGTTTCTCTCTTATTTGTTATCTATCTTCCTGCCCTACCCGTCCACTGTCTCAAGCGAACGCCAAGCTAACCCACAACCCCCGTACCAAAGTCCTGTCCAACATGCCCACAAAAGGCAAAGCAACGCTCCTCGAGAACACAGACAAGGCCTTCGCAGCAGGCGCCTTCGGCCTCCCCTGGTACGAGTGCACGAATACGAAGGGCGAGACCGACGGCTTTTGGGGCGTCGATCATCTTGGTCACGTCGCCCGTTTTCTGGACTTGCCGAAACCTGCGTCGGCGGCGTGGAAGGCTGTCTTGTGAGATTGTGATTGAGAGATAAGAGTCATCGACAATGAAGATGGAACATGAGGAACTTGAGGAAAGGGACGTGAAGCGAGTTGTTCAAGATGATGATACTGCTGTATTTGGTACGGTCTGTTTGAATATATTTACCCATCTATTTAATAATGAAGTATTTTCACATTCAGCTGAGACGTTAGATACAGCTTGTCCTGTCCCAACTGTGGACCCAAGGTATGAGAGTAAGATGATGAGCGATATGAATACTTGAAGCACAACACACAGCTTTTCTACAGTCGTACAGTGCATGTTCAACTACCGAAACACCCAGCATGGGGTTGCACGGATTCTTCCGAGCAGCATGCTCCACACCCGCGTCGCCTGTTTACAAGACACAATGGGTATACATCGCGATATCGCGGTCGAGGATGGTGGTTTCAGGTCAACAGACGAGTCACAGTCAAGGCAATGTAGAAGACAGCAGTATTGTTTTGTTCAGTTCATGTTCATATTCTTGTGTGTTCAGTATCGCAGGGCTCGCGGGCCAGACTGCATATTACTGATGTACAACCCATGCCAGGGTGTGTAAAGACAACGCAATCAACTAACGCCATGGAATTACCCTTTCCCTGTAGGCCCGAAATTCGTCATGCCATTCCTAGTGAGAATCATCAAGTAGCTCCCCAGTACAACCTCCACCACTACCAGACCAGACTAGCTGATCTAGTTGCGCTCACCACGGAGACGACGAGCGAGCTGGATGTCCTTCTGTAATGGTTGTTGGCATGATGTGATGAGAGAAGCGTATGTTGGAGATGGGAGGTACTAACCGACTGGATGGTGACACGCTTGGCGTGGATGGCGCACAAGTTGGTGTCCTCGAAGAGGGAGACGAGGTAGGACTCGACGGACTCCTGAAGAGCACCGATGGCGCTGGACTGGAAGCGGAGGTCGGCCTTGAAGTCCTGGGCGATCTCACGAACCTGTAATGAAGACGCGACGCGTTAGTGTGATGTGGCGGCAGTGAGGCGTGGGTGAGTCAGTGACTTACCAGACGCTGGAAGGGGAGCTTGCGGATCAGGAGCTCAGTCGACTTCTGGTAGCGACGAATCTCACGGAGAGCGACGGTACCGGGCTTGTAGCGGTGAGGCTTCTTGACACCACCGGTAGACGGGGCGGACTTGCGGGCGGCCTTGGAGGCGAGCTGCTTGCGGGGAGCCTTGCCGCCGGTGGACTTACGGGCGGTCTGCTTGGTGCGGGCCATTGTTGATGGTGGTCGATGTGAGTGTGTAGAATTGATTGGTGATGTTTTGGTTGATGGGTGAGGCGAGGCACAAGAGTGGTTGATGATGCAGATGTGGATGTGAGTGGATGATGGAGATGGAAAAGGGAAGAGTGGCAGAGAGGGTGGGGGAGGTGTTTAAATAAGTCAGAGGGCGGAGGGAACAGTGGGTGCGGGCTGGCTGATTGTGCTTTGGTGCAGGCAGGCGCGACGGGATCCACTTTTTAATTGTTGCAATTGCCCAGAGTTGTTGATTTTTTTGGCCAGGAGACAGGGGTGCGGTTTCTCAGATTGTAATGTGGTGATTTTAGGTGGGCTTTTTGGGCTGCTCCCTCAAAGAAGGTGGCTGCTAATTTTTGATTGGGTGCATCTTGCCTGATGCAGGCTCCACCCTCCTGATTCCAGTCCATGCGCCCGCCATCTTTGGCCCTTCCCCAATTGGGATAAATTACACGGCATGCGTGTCTTTTAATTCAGTGCTGCAATGGTTGAGAACGGAATAATAATTGATTTCTGACTTCACTTGAGGAAAGGGCTACGTCCCTATTGGACCGTTTTGATATGTGTGACTGGCCCGTAGATCACAATTCCGGAGTTAGAGATCGCTCTTTATGCAGTGACAAAGAGGTTTCTTGGATGGGCCATTCTTGGCTTACATATGTGACACGGCAACGTTATTCTGGCAGCATTCAACTCAAACCTGCGTAGACTGATAAGCGTAATTCACCGTTCCTTGACTCTCATGAGCAACTGAACACTTCGAACGCAGTTATCAACGAGCAAGGAGATAGAGGAACAGATAGGAAATATCTTATAAGATGTGTCATCTTCCATCTCTCATCTGGTGGCGCAACTATCTACCTAAGCAGAGGATGATCAAACTTAACCGACAATAATAGCACAGGCGACAGGAATGACGATGACCCGAAGTATGTCGGGAGTTGTTGCAAGTGGATTGCCGGGAACATACGCCATGGCTCTAAGGGCAACTGCCTCATAAAACTGTAATCCCTTGATACACATTCATGATGCTTAACACAGATTGAACAGAATAAACATAGCCAATGGAGGGGCACGCAGAATAATGATTGGCTAGATTAATAAGTCAGCCGGATCAGATGGGCTCAATGCGGCATAGATCAATTTTGGCTATTCCTATCTTCTCTATTGAGGTTGCATGGTTAAATCAGGTACGGGGGGGCATGCAGTGGAAAGAAATGGCAATCAGTGGTGCTGCAGGGATGTGGTGCAGATTTATGATTGGCTGTATGTGAATCGGCAATCCGAAATCCAGGCATTTTCGATGTTGACAATGGGGCCCCCGAAAAAAGACGAGCAACACGCGGGTGTGGGGCTCTGCTGCTGCTGCGTGTTCGTGCCGGGCTGATCTGATTTCGGCTGCCCACTCCGTTCCCTCCCTATTTAATTCCCCACGTCCCCTCGGACCTTCTTGATACCTCCCATCAACCATCCAGACCTATCATCATCATCCACCCCTTCTCAGCCTTGCCTTCGTGCATCACACAACTCAATCCACACTTATCAAATCCCCCCCCCCCCAACCTCAATATGACTGGACGTAAGTAACATTGCCTTCACTTGCATCTGCCCCGCGCGTCATGATGTCCGGCATTGTCCGTGTCATAGTGTCAAGCGCGGCGCGTCGTCCATCAATCAATCAACATCGCTAACGCGTCTTACCCACAGGCGGCAAAGGTGGCAAGGGCCTCGGCAAGGGCGGTGCCAAGCGTCACCGAAAGATTCTTCGTGACAACATCCAGGGTATCACCAAGCCCGCTATCCGACGTCTCGCTCGTCGTGGTGGTGTCAAGCGTATCTCAGCCAGTAGGTCTTCCCTTCTTCTGTCTTCACTCTCGATCATGTCTTTAACATGTCCTCTCTTCAGTGATCTACGAGGAGACCCGTGGTGTCCTCAAGTCCTTCCTCGAGGGTGTCATCCGTGACGCCGTCACCTACACCGAGCACGCCAAGCGCAAGACCGTCACATCTCTTGACGTCGTCTACGCCCTCAAGCGACAAGGCCGCACTCTCTATGGTTTCGGTGGTTAAACGGTCTCTCGGGAATGGGGGTTCATGTCTGTTACGAATTGTCATCACTTCTTCTCACGCTCACACACACAACATCATACATACTCTACACACAACAAATTTGCCACAGCTCGAGCAGGCGTTGCCTTTGTGGTTCTGGTCATGACGATCATGGGATTGGGTTCTGTTTTCTACGGGGTGTTCAATGTACCATAAGGGATATGGGGGTCTACAGGATTGGCCCGATGAGGCATAATCAATCAAGCATCCTTCGGGAACCATTGTGAACAAACTCTGCTGTGTCTTGTCTTTGTGTTACTTTTGCTCTGTTTTTGCTGTGATATGTCTTGCGTTCGCCTTGATTCTGTCAGCATGGTGTGACACGCGTCTTGTTTATATCTTGCATGTTTGTCCTGGCTTGTGGTACGCGTGTGTGGTGTGTGGGGTTTCTTGGTCTAAGTGTCATGATCTTGTTGGTATATTCATGTTCATACTTAGCCGGTTATATCGACCTATTTTTATTGTCATCATTAGAGCCTATTGCCTTCGGTGGGCATTGTCTATTTTCGATAGACTTTAAGTCTGATGAGCCCATTTTTTTCCAGTCATGTGCCTAACTCTTTTTTTTTTTGGTTTTTTTTTTTATGACTCATACTTTACACTTTATCACACCAACGCGGTCTACTTTAATGCTAGACATGATGACCAGTTTTATGTTACCCAGGCGCTTTACTTTGTCCACTGGAATTTGTGAGTGTTACTCAAATCATAAATTCACGCCGGAGGTGGAGTCTATACATTGGCGCGCGGTGGGTCGGGCTGCTACAGAGCGTATCAATTGTAGGGTAGTTTGCATCAGCGTAGAACAATATATCCTCTATATTCCACCGGCCTTAAAGTAAAATCTACGTCTCTCCAAGTATTTTCTATGTTGTTTTGATGGAGTTCATTGTATTCTAGATTTTTAGTGCGGTATGTGTGGTAAAGGTCGCTGCAGCTTAGTCATGTCTTGGATATAAGCCGTTGTTCTTAAAACCAACATGATCATAAATAGTCAACTTCACAGAAAGCTGCCATTTCGCCTGAAAACCATACCAATTATGAAATTAGAATCTACTTAACGATTATATCCAGTGCTGGAGTCATCACCATCATTAAGATCAGACGCCTACCTTCAAATAAATAAGAAAGGCTGCAGATCGGAGGTAGCATAGTCACTAGATCCTATAAATAACGTACTTAAAGAGTCACAGCAAGAGACAATCCCCCTGAACATGCCGATGTACATCCCACTCGAAAATGTTGACAAAATGTGATAATGAAAGTACAGCAACCGCAGCAAGATCGTGAGAGTGGTTGGATGAGACCACTCCCCAATCACCAACCTTGCTATCTCGAGCTATACCATCTGCGTCTACATGACCCAAGGGCTTGAACCAAGCCCAAATCTCCTCAATAGAGCATATTCGATTCCACAAGGCCATGTCCAAGCCATACAAATGTCAATACTGTACAGATCGCCTCGGCCGAATAAATACACCCGACATCTGAGATGCAAAAGCTGCCGGAAAGGAAATCGGAATATTGCCGATAGGGAGCTACAGCATTACAGCTACACCACCATAGTAAATATTTAAAGACCTAGTCATATGAAGAGGTGGCTCGGCATCAAAGAATACAATGCGAGGACACATGGTCGGTTCCCGAAGGGCTAATGCATACGCGATCTTGTCGGCGCCGTAGTTGGAACCCATACGCCTCTGTTACATAGAACTCTGGGCTTGCTACGATGATACAACGACGGAATTTTCGAAGGCCGCCCCCATCATCGATATAAGGTGTGTCTGGATATGTCCCTCCTAAAGTTGGCCACTGGTTGACAGCGCACACGCTGTTTCATCTGATTACTATGTAATGCAATACAGTATCTCATCCATGGCTGCAGCTCCTGAAGTTGCCTAGAGCCAGACCGACTGTTAATTGAAAAATTTGAAAGTCATGGGATCGACAAGATTCAAATCTGTCAGCTCACGAGGACCGAAGGCAAACCCCGAAACTCCCCTCGTTGTAATGAGCAGCGTCAGTCGTGACTAGGTGAGAGCATTATCGTCTCTAGCTATAGTTACGAACGAGCCCAAGTTATCGCCCGCTGACACACCGATGGGGGATTTCCAACAACAGGTCAGGAAATATGCCAACCCGCTCAACGAGCCAGTGGATCGACATCTTGTTGGTAATAAAAAATCCGTAGGGGAGCGCATCTGGGGTGGCTCATGCTGAGATCATCGAGGTGAGAGGAGAGCTCGCCCAAAATATAGGACAACCTGTGGAAAGATAGGTGTCACGCAGATGGTTGATAAGCGCATTTATTTGGAGCATCAAATCCTTCCGCCACACACTATAATCGATTATAATACGAGGGACTTTCATCCGAATACAACGTAGCATGGGACTAGGGATCTAACAAACTATGCTGGCTAATCAGGAGCAATCACGACTGGATAGGGCATCATTGAATAGCTCATATGGTATACCTCCCATGTGAGGTGTCAACTCCCGCCGGTAATCCACCATAGTGACTCTTGTACCTGGAGCTTTGCATCCGGGGATTTTTCGTGCAGTCAAGATGTGATATTCGTCTTGAACCATGCGTGGGATCACAGACCGAAATCCGAGGAGGATTGAGCTTGAATACCATAATCGCCGATCCATGCAGGTGTTTAGCCGTGCATGGCCATAAACAGAACATAGAATCGGCGTTTTAAGTAGAAAAGGCCAGATGTGGCGATGTTGGTTGACAATGCTGGAGCAATGGCTCGCTGTCCGACTGCACAGCCTATAATCGACAAGTAGCATCCCGCGACTCACGCATCCGCGTCCGAGAATCTAGTGAAACTCACGCGAAACGTACCTCAACTGGGGTAAGCCGATTGTAACCAACTTATGGCCATCATAACAGGCAGACTTGACATAGCCTGAGTCAAATAAATCGATCTCACATCGAGGATGGAGTAACATCACCGGAATCCGCAGCGGCCAGATCGCCTTGCTAAGCCATGGCAAAGGCGCAATTGGATACATCGACATACGACGAAAGACATGGTCACGCGAGAGGAAGAAGTCGTAGGTTGGTTATGGTGTTTCCGCCAAGGAGAGTGGCGATGACTAATCGAGTGCGATGCACGAACACAGTATGCGCCGGTTTAGGCGAAGCTGACGACCGGCACGGCCGGCGATGCGGAACGAGCGGAACGTCTGGCGGACGGACGCGCGCTCACGAAATCATCGGCTTGAACCAAAAGTCTGATGTTGCCTGTCAATTTTGATGGCCCAGGGGGCTTGCAATATCAGCTGAAGATGCCTGGTTGTGGCAACATGGCCGTACTCTTCTTGGACAAGCCTGCAGATGCAACAGCGGCCGCCTAGGAGATGCCATGACGTGGTGATTTGCCGCCGTCTCCTATTGCTTCCTGCGGTGTATGCCGCCGACCGGAGTCGCGGAGAGGTGTTGAGCAATGCGAGCGGAGAGACATGATATAGGTGAGGGATAGAAAAATCCATGAAAGCTGAAGTTATATTAGAACCAAGAGTTTAATATTCACAATGATAAAGACGGTTCAATATGCACGATTCCCAAAATGGGAGCTCTTTCCGAGAATCGACTTTGAAGAAATGCCATTGGATTAAATCGAGAATTGAAAAAATTCTAAAAGCTGAAACAAACTTTTAACAACCTTGCGAAGTGAGAATGAGAGATTTGACAGATCTTAGTCGGCGTGTGGCTGACGTTTGGGGGGGGGGCAAACATGCAAACACACCCCCCCAATTGAGGGACGGGAGATAGGTGGTGGCTGGCTTATGGGCAGCGGCGACGCCCGGTGTGCGACGTGTAAGTTGTAACCGGTAACCTGGGACTAACCTCGCAATCTCAACCGTCTTGAGATCCGACCGTGGCTATGAACAGCTGTGTAACATCGCTTATACCGGCTGCCTGAAGAGAAGGATGGGAACGAAAAAGAAAAGTAGAAGTGTTGTACATTGACAATTCTTTGGGAGTGGGCTTTGGCGCTGATGTTTGGCATAGGTTCCCTTCGATATGTGATTTTCCGCGGGGCCGTGGGTGGTTAGCCGCGGGGTCCGGTAGGGCTGCCACAGCTGAGGATGGAACCCTGCATCGACCCGTAGCCTACGGTAGCCAGTGGTCAGCTTTAAACAACAACGCCCATGTGGCAGCCATCTTTTTGTTCGCTGCCCTTCTTGTTAACTGTGGTACAAATGTATCTGCCTGCCTGTCCTTGTACTTAGACAGACAATCAATCGCGTACAACTACGTGGCACAACTTAGCAAGAGTTGACTCAATACCTGGCGGCCTCTGGTAGAACAGGTTGAGTTGGAAGATTTCCCTGCTATTCGGACTGACTCAAGGAAGATGCCAAGGAACTAGCCAATGACAGCCCAGCCGGGTGCGGATGATCGGCGTGCTCGACAATTCTCGAACCTAGTGGAGCCGTCTCGCACAAAGTACAGCCACACCTCGCTTCGCTCTTGGCGGGGAATGTGCTGTACAAACGATAACGAGGTGGCCACAATGTGGCTTTGGACTCCAGGATTTACTTGGCGTCAATGCTACATCCTTACTAGGTAGACCCTATCTCATTGACTATGTATTTGGACCTGTAAGTGCTGGATGGCCTATACGGGTTTTGGAAAGCCCTGGCGGCATGACAGGGGTTGGCCTAGGTAAAATATTCTGGAACCTGGAAGGATATACGGAGTATAGTCATCCGGTCGACTGTCAACTCGGGTACAATGTTGCCAACCTCCAGCTTCAGGGATTTGATCCAATGGAACCGCCTGCTCAGGGGATTTCGCAGGATTTGATTGGCTGATAGGTGTAGCTTTGTACCTGTAGCCGAGTTGACAGTCGATGGGATACCAGGAATGAATAGAATTGGTAATCAGTGCGTGATGAATCTTTGCAACCTCGAAGCAAAAAATCAATGATTGACTTCTTGGGTGACTATTCAGCTATACTCCGAACCAGGACGGGAGTGATCCCATATCGTTGCCGGTTTGCTTATTAAACCCGTTTTTTCTTAAGCGAGACACGAATTTTCTGATTACACATCGCCTCAAGTATTGAGCGCATATCCGCGATAGCTCCGAAAGATCCGACCAACCTGGAGGAAATACTGAGGATATGACCCACACACCTGCGCTCCTCGGGAACTGGTACTAATAATAACACAGGAATTTACGAAGTAATCACCGAATATGGTCTTTTTTGGCCGTCATTTTTCTCATACCACCATTACGAGAGCGACCAAAATTCGGATCCGAAACATTCGCGACATAAATCCTCACAGCCGGTATCGCCGCTAGACTCGCAGCAGACTACAAGGACCAGGAGAAGGAAAAAACAGACTCTGCAGTTTGTTTGAAGCGAACCCGATAGTCGGAACGGCAGCGGTCGGGGAAGCCGCTGCACACCAGACATAACCTCACCCCAAAGGAACTTCTTACCGCACTTTCATTTCTCCGCGGTGCGGCCAAAGCACTGCAGGCTGTTAAAACCTAGGTAGCCACCAAGAGGAGAGCGAAGATACAAGACACATTATGGACTTGGAGTAATTGTTGAATTGTGCGTTGCGCGAATACATTTACTGCCGCCATGCGAACGCCGACCGACTGGAGGGGGCGCAACGTACTAACGCCGATGGAAATTGTATTATCGCAAGGCGACGGCCGCCACACTCTCGGATGTTGGTGGCAGCAGCACTATTCTTAAAGATGAACAAGATCTTCAATGTATGCTGCGACAAAGTGCATGATAGATTAAAAAAAGAAAATCGGAGGAAATTCTCTCTACGAAACTACCTATGCAACTAAGTATGTGCCTGAAAACAATGGGCCGATGTCAACGGCCTGTTGTGTAGATTTTTTTGTTCTGAGTTGCGGCAAGACCTGCTCAATATGGGAAGATGTGGAACCACAGTCACACAACCTACTCGGCCACACCCACGGTAATGGTAGCTGAAGAACATGGATGCGACGACAATAGTGAGATGCAACGATACACATCATTAGCTAGTAGTAAGGTTTTCAGCAATGGGTTGTGGCCGGGTATAACACCACACCATACGTTGGACTGATGACTCTTTCCGGTAAGACCCAACCAGGGCTAACGAGTTTGGATGCCGTGAGAATACGATTTTGGGATTAGATAAGCCCATTTATAGTAGTGATTAGTGGGAATGCTGATTGAGCACTCTAATGTCGATGGTGAATGTTATTGTGTGGACTATGTGGAATACAGTCTCGCCCAGGCTAGAACTTGTGGGCTTGTCAATGACAGCGTAAACCGCAAGGGCTAGGCCATTGTACTGCAGGCCGCCCGTATGGACATTTTATTATAGCCCGCTCGGCTCCGCTCGGCTCTTTAGTGTTGAACGACCCTTGCTGGAAAATATGGAAAAGATTTTTCCTGATTGGGCAGATCTACGTCATTCCCAGATCTGTGAGGCCCCACATGCGTCATCCAGCACGATTGTTCCTCGCTGTTTTGTACACCCCCTCCCCCGTCATACGGTATAGATGGAGGGGGAAGCGAGTAAAGCATGACGACCTCGAATTGATTGAGTAGTAGGTAAGCCGAGAAATACAGCATGGCAGGAGATTTATGCCCATATCCAATTACCCAATTAAACGGTAATCACCTTATGGAGGACGACAGACAGACAGACAGACAGGCAGAGAGAAAGCAGAGAAGATGACAAACGGAGGTGCGGAACGTGACCAAGTCCGTTCTTTGATTCCAGATGGGGAGAGCCTCTCTGGCTTTCTCTCGCTTTCTTTGAAGCCGAGTTCCAAATTGATTAGTCTGATTATTAACAAGAGGCTATTCGGGACTAATTATGACAATAAAGGTGCGAGTCGTCCCTGTGTTCTCCAGTCCAGCAAATAGTCCCCCTCGGCCGCACCTACATCCTCCAGTCTCCTAGTCTCCTGTATATGCACACGCCCCCCGGGACCCAAAACAGACTAGTGCCAGCACCCATGTATCTATCCCCGACACCACTGGACCCCCTAGAATAGACTTCTCTACTACTACTTATATATCTCCTTCGCCACCTCGATCTCCCAACGCTTCCTTCCCACCCCCACACAACAATAACCTGACAAATCAGTCATCAACCATTCTGACCCTCTGCGATCCAAGTCGAAGTATAACGAAGAACGAAGATCGAGTTCGAGTCACGAGCAAGTCCGATATGCTAGCAACACATCCAAATTATCCTTCGAGGAATCACCAACCTCATACCAACTCTTTCCTCTACAACACCAATCCGCAATTATTACAACAACAACAACAACAACAACAGAAACAGCAAAGACAGCCATCATCACAGTCGCAATATCAATCAACACATCAACAAACCGCTAACTTCTCAGCTCTGGGCGGTGCCGCCCCTCAACGATACCGACCCACGGCAACCGCCGCCGCCGCCGCCGCTGCTCTGGCTCAGATCCAACCACTTGATCGCACAGCAAACTCGACTATCGATCTGATGCCTTCAGACTCTTGGAGCATGCTGACTTCCCAGAACCAGCAAATACCGCGCAATACCCAGCGCTTTGGCCACAACCGGGACTCGTCGCTGTCGTCCGTGGGTTCTAACAATACGCCAGCATCCCCATACAATGTGAACATGGCAAACTCCCAGATCGCCGTCGCCGACTCAGTGGCCGACAGTTTACACGAGCTGACAGGTGTCGACACGACCAATAACTATACATACGCCCTCGCAAAACCCCTGAACTTAACAGATAATTTCTATGCGAGCGCGATTGGTTCTTATCCTACCAGCAGTGGCGTGAGTGGTCCAAGCACTCTCACCGAGATAGCCGTCGAATCCGGACTTCCCGCATTGACTGGTGCACAGCAGCAGCAGTCAAGGATGGTGGCTCCGACGTCTGACCTGTCGTCTTCAAGATCACGGCCCGTCTCGGTGGCGAGCTCAATAGGGGGTGACTCACCCGCCACTCCCTCCTATAATGAACCCGAAGACGGGAGTAGAAGAACAAAGAATGGTGAGGAACCCAGCTTTTCGGATCTACCCCTTCTTGATTCGCAATATGATGACGATCAGTGCTCACACTTCTTGTCCGATGACACAGCCTTTGCCAACGGAGTCAATATTCCCAAGCTTGACCGCACTATGACCGATATCTACAGTGACGAGTTGTATAATCCCCACTTCAACATCACATCAGCATCACCGTCGCCGCAGACCCAATTGGCTCTCTCGCCCAGCAACGAATTGTTTGCCCAGCGACTGCAGGCTGCAAACAGCCAACACCTGAGTGCTGCTCAGTCGCCAGTGTCGAACATGTCACGAGATCGGTCATCCCCCTTCCGTCAGGGCTCGCCTTACGCTTCAATCATGCACGAATTCTCCAAGGTGAATGGGAATCCTGGGCGCTTGGAATCAGCCCAGCAGATGCGGGAGAGGAGAAAAGCCGAGCAAGATGCCAAACAAGTGCAGGAGCAGTTGGCACGACACACGCAAAGCCAGCGACAACAGCAGAGCACGCCCTCGACCATTTCGCCCAAGGATGCAGTTTTAGAGTTCAACGAGTCGGAAGCTGACGCTAACTTCCCATTGTTCCCACCACAAGATATGAGCAACTATGGCATGGGAGTGGGCAGTACCAGCGGGACTTTGAGTCGAGCGACGTCTCAACAGGCAACACCATCCTTCCAGGTCCAATCAATGGCAACCCCTTTGCAGAGTGCCTTCAACTTCTCAATGCCGACCAACATCCAGGTACCTCAGCAATACCCATTCATCACGCGGACGCCGAACGGAACACAGCAGACAACACCATCGGCGTCGTCGCTGTCCCGCATGAGTTCAGCAGAGCTTAGCACCAAAGATGGTCCAATTACAAAGCCGGACAGGACGGCAGCAGACGGAGGAACATATACGTGCACATATCACGGTTGTACGTTACGGTTTGAAACACCAGCTCTGCTCCAGAAGCATAAGCGGGAAGGACATCGACAAGCCAACACGATGAACCATCTCCGGAACCCAACCAGCCTCGGATTGCCGCCGTCCAGTGTGGCTAACAGTCAAGCTGGACCGCACCGATGTGACCGAATCAACCCAAGCACGGGTAAGCCGTGCAACACGATCTTTTCACGGCCCTACGACCTCACACGGCATGAAGATACGATACACAATGCACGCAAGCAAAAGGTTCGGTGTAATATCTGCACCGAGGAAAAGACGTTCAGTAGGGCGGATGCACTTACGAGACATTACCGTGTATGTCATCCGGACCTGGACTTCCCGGGCAAGCAGCGCAGCAGACGTGGTGGAGGGGCGTAGGCCTGCATATGTGAGCAAGGGTCCTGAACAATCCAAAATCAGGGTCCAGCTCATGCAGGGTCTTGCGGGGTTTGGGGAAACATGGGCCTGGGGTGCCACCAATGATGACGGTCTGTCCCCAGTTTTTCATGCCGATCACAGCCATGCCGTTGGTGTGGTCCACGGCCCCAGTGCGCCCATGACGCCAGAACGCGGCCCACCTACGTCATAGCGCTTTGCTTCTTATCTCTACTCTCAAGCGGTTTCCTCTTCATTCCAGCACCACTGATTTATAGCGGAGAGGAGGGTGGAATGACACGCTCAGTCCATCCCCCCCTCGTCACTTTTTCCTTACTTCCACTACGTCACGGATGGGGCTATGATCTGAACGGTGTTACGGAATAGACATGCTGGCATTACCAATATTATCACTATCCTGGACTTGGTCTTTTTCTTTATACCCCCCGCCACTTTTTACACGTTTCTTCCTGTTTCTGTACATGCTTTTCGTTTAATAGGGATGTGTTATCATCTTTAGGGGTCCCGGGGTTTTATTAGGCGGGGTCTGCAACGAGCGACTTTTTACGAGGGTCGGGCGAAAATGGCAACCAAAACAAATCACCAACTATAGACAAACCACGACGATATGACGCTTGTACGAGAGAAAGAAAGAAAAATGCTTACAACATACCAGTAGAACGGGCTGGCCCAGCAGGAAAATGCGAAAATACGGACACAAAGTGAAAAGGGACCTGTACGAATTTGCTCATGGTGCACATTACTTAGATAGCTTCCCTCTACCCTTGTAATAGCGAGTTCGAGACGACACTTGGTGTCGTCCCATTCTTCTAATTATATGATTCTTTCTCACCCAATCCATTAGTACCTTGATTATACTAGACCACGATCGATGTGTTGCATAAACTCTAGTGCCATCATGCCACTACCGAGGTGGACTAAGGAGCATTTCCTCCTTCACCTGAAGATCGGCCTGACGTGTGTGTGTCTCTGATACACGGACGGAAAACTCCATTGATTAATTGATAGAAGCACGTCTCCAGGTGTGTTCTGTGCAAATGCGACCGTATGATGCCAATGATTTGGACATGGGATCTGGTGTGTGCTATGATGTCTTTGGTTGAATGAGGAGGTGACTTCATTGGTGATGTAATCCCCACCACTTTGCCAATCGTTCTTAGGCGGGTGGGAGATCCGGATAAGCCATGGATGATGCACCTTTTTGGATATACATGCAAGACACCATACCGGACGGGAACCTGATCTTGATCTTGTCGAACTCTCAATAGTAGCTTGATCAGTCCTGCCATCCTGCTAACCTGGTTGGAATAACATCATGTCTGTAGTAAAATGTGATGCATCATCTATCTATCTATCTATGTGCCGCACGGCCCAACCGAACAAGGTATAGTAGTCGCATAAGCATTAAGGTGGTGGTACCAGGTAGTATGAGGCAATTGTATGCATGCGTGCATTTAGGTAGGTCTAAGCCTTGCAAAATTGTTTCTATAGATAAAATTGGCGAGATTAAGTAGCAGATCAGTCGGGTGGGCTTCAAACCGATACGTCAAGATGGGCAAATGTCGGCGTCAGCAGGGGTTTATCGAGTAGAAAGAGAATGGGGGTCGATTGGGGAGCTTGAAATGCGAAATGCAAGGAGCATGGAGATTGGAGTTGAAGACCTGATGGAGGCTTTGCTGCTGAGCTTTTTGACATGCAAGTCAGTAAGTGTATATTTGATTTCCCATGTCAATTCGGCCTAGAAACCCTCTTGATGAACCTGGCCTCACGTTTGCTTTCTGGCATAATATTTCGGAGGATTGGAGATTTGGTTGACCGCCTGCGTGCTTACTTGGGCCCTGTCAAGTTGTGAGAAAATGGTAAACCATTGATTGTACTCGATCCAATTTTCCATCTTGCAGTCATTTTCTTTCTTATCTATTGTGGCAGTGTTGAATGGTGATTGTGCTTAATCGATGCACATACTCTGAAAAGCTCTACCATGCTGGTAGTTCTAAATACCAGCTGTGTATTCCAACCAAGTAAGCCCAAAAAGATGAGTTGGGGTGTTGAAGTTTCCCGCATGGGACATGCCCACCTGCTAAGCTTCATCTTTTTGAGTCCATTGTTCGAACCTGTCCACAACAATACCCTTTTTTGGCCTTTATCTTCTACATTTCTAATCTATGTTCACCTTCCCTTTTTATAGATAGACAGTTGTGATTGACTGACTGGCCAGAAAACAGATTCAATTGAGGTGTGAGTGAGCATAGGGGAGGAGGACTTCTCATCGATGACGGAACTCCGTATCTGGTTCATTAGCCCTGTCATAATCTACATTGGAATCAGCAACGCGGTTGACTCAGTGCAGCCCTATAGATCTGAGATGTATCCAAACCTCAACTTCTCCGAAGTTAATTGATCAGCTCATCTATTATCTCTCACAGATCAGTACCCAGCTTGACACACACATTTCCCCTTACCGTTGACCAGATTTCAAGCCAGATAACCCCAAGAGTTGTCGAGGAGGAAGATGCAAGTATGAGGTGTTCTAATCACAATCTTAATCGCGGAAAGATAGTTTCTGGACAGGTAGATCATATGTAGTAGAGTATAGAGACATGAGGTCAATCAACATTCCGAACTTTTCCTTCCTCGAAAAGAGATCACCAACGAGGGGAGTGTATACTCCTCCAGCTTCTGTTTTTGTACGCCTCTCGCTACCAAAAAGTACCACGTTATGACTCGAATATACACAACGGAAAAGAGATCTCCTTATCTATTTCTATTTTCCTAGCACGATTTCTCGGCAATCCGAGAACAGCGGTGTGATGCCCGTCCATAGTTGGAACTAATCCCAAGTAATCATTAGTAAAGGGAAATGATATAGTGTAGCAATCTGAACCTATTGCACATACCTGAAAGAAACCCTGGGACACGAGGACTTCCAACCCAGGGATAGAGGTCCAACCCGCCTCCTCAGCTAGGCCCATCAATGCCGTATGTTGGGGCTGGTATGCCATTTCCAAGTACAACCGCAGTCCTTGCGACTTTTCTAATTGCTTGAATACCGAGCCCAATATCTCCCTCATGCCCGGCTCAACCGACTGCTGCGCTGGTACCGTACCAATGATAACATTGGGTGGGTGGTCAACGGCGCCGGCCGCCTCTACATGCACAATGTTGTAGTCGGCCGGAAATAATGAGCGGAGCGTTTCCACTGAGCTCTTGTTCCGCGCTACAAGGTAGATAGGACTGAGGCCAAGAGAATGAAGGGCGTAGATAGCTGCCCGCGTGGTACCACCGGAGCCAACGACCATACCGCTGTTCTGGCTGGTTGATGTAAAACCGGCCTCTCTCAAGGACAAGACCATGCCAGCCCAATCGGTGTTGTCACCGCGCAGCCGTATTTCTCCCTTTGAGGAAATCGGAAAGATGGTATTGACTGCTCCAATGATCTTAGCAGCTTCAGACACTTCGTCGAGCAGCGGCATGATGTCAAGCTTGAGTGGTATTGTGACCGAAGCTCCGCCAAACGTGTGTGACCGGATTAGGTCTCGCACATCTGCTGCGTTTTCTGTCTCATGACGGATGTAGTTGTGTGGTAGGCCATTTTGCTTGAAGAGGGCATTGTGCAACACTGGTGATTGAGATAACTTGATAGGCGAGCCAAACAAATAGAAGTTTTTCTGTTCTAATTCTCCAACCAGGGCCAAACCCTGACGGATCTCAGCTGCCGAAAGCTGTCCGGGGGCGGCCTTGAACGGGAGGGCAGGATGCGAAACAGGGGTGAGGAAGCCATTGAGAACTCGTGAAAGTTTGCCCGCCGTACCCATGTTCAGGGCGATGATAGGTTTGCCATGGGCTGCAGACATTCTGTCTCGGAAATTCGCTAGAGCGAAGTTGTCCTCCATTTTCTTGGCAACGCCCACTAACTTGATCACATCGCCGAACTCCAGCGCCCGGTTGTACCAAGTCTGCCAGCCGCCATTCTTCCAAGATAATTTGCCCATAGGATCATGATGGGATGCAATGACGCGCGTTGACCCGGCGCGCATCTTCAAAATGGTATCTAACGTTGCGTTTGACAGTGTCATCTCGAGATCGACGTATTCGATGCCAGCTCGCATCGCCATTCTGTACAAGGGTAGTAGGTCTTCTTCAGACTTATAGTCGAACTTGCCGCCCTGAGACTTCGAGCGTAACGTGAAGATAATAGATAGTTCAGTCACCGAGCGCAAAAGTGAGATCTGACTCTCCACGGACTCGGATGAGAAGTCTTCAAGAAGGTCAACCCTGAGCTCGACGGCGTTCGAGCCCACACAGACCTTTGGTATAATCTCGAGGGCCGACGAGATATTCGGCACGGTGAGTGAGACGAAGAAGGATGGCCATCTTTCCTTCACATCCTCAAAGTGAGTGTTTCGGCCAGTGATCATTGAAGCGAAGCGAACAAAGTCCCGTGGAGCTTCTTGCAGTGCTGGTGTAACTTGGTGTGGACTTTGGTACACAAAGTTGCTGCACTCTTGATAGAATGATTTGCGTCTCTCGTAGACGGATTCGATCTCGTCCGTGTATGCAGGGCGAGTCTTGTCTTGCTTGAGATAATCGATGATCTGTGCCACATTACGATGCACGAGGAGCACAACGCCACCGTTACGATGATGGGAAACGAGGACTTCTCGCGCTTCTGGGATCTCAACGATACCACCGCCACACGAGAAGACATGCCCCCGGCTTTGATTATTTGCAACGTCCTTCAAAAGATCCAGCTCCTTCTTCCGAAAGACATCCCAACCATTTTCGGTGCCGTGAATGATCTCCGGGATGGTCCTTCCGGCGCGCCGCTCGAGCTCCTCATCTAAGTCGATGAAGGGCCGCCCAAGGATCTTGGCCAGCCAGCCACCGGCAGTGGTTTTTCCCGCCCCACGCATGCCAATAATGAAGATAGAAGCGTCTTTGTTGTCTTTTTGTGTTGATTTATGGTTATCGAGAACTGTGTCATCCCCAGACAAGGCGACCTGGAAGGACTGCGCCAAGATGTCCCACCAACCAGGCCAAGTCTTCGCCGTACACTCACGTTCAGTAACAACTACGGGATGGGGTGACAGAACAGATAGCACACTGAAACTCATAGCCACGCGATGGTCGTCGTAGCAGTAAATGCCCTCTTTAGGTTCAGAGAGACTCTTCCAATCTCTTCCGGAGACGATTATGCCGTCCGGAAGTTCCTCACACCGGACACCGAATTTGGCAAGTTGTATGCGCATAGCAGCAATACGATTGCATTCTTTCACTCTCTGGTTTGCGATACCTGTGATCGTGGTCTTCCCCGATGCCACAGCAGCCAGCACGGATGCTGTGAGGAACGCATCGGTCATTGGTTCCATATCGACCTCGATGCCTTCCAAGGAACCAGGCTTGGGTCCGGTCACGGTTGTGGAAAATTCGGTCTGCTCGACCTTACACCCCATGGGACGCAGGACGTCAACGGCAAAGCGAGCATCGCCTTGCAGAGAGCTGGTCCCAATGTTGGGGACGGTGCAAGTGGTTCCTGTGATAGCGGCAATCGCAAGGGGATACGTAGCTGAACTTGCGTCACTTTCTACCACATATTCAGAGGGGTTCTTGTAAACGCCTTGTGGGATGTGATATGTGTATGGTTCAGTGGGTGATTTGGTCACAGAGATCCCGAAATTCTCCATCATAGCGATGGTCATGTCAACGTAGAGCTGAGAGATTGGTTTGCCACCAACTAGGCGAAGGGTAACGGGCTGTTTGGCATAAGGGGCGCACATCAGCAACGACGAGACATACTGTGACGAAATAGTGGCAGCAAGTTCCATGACGCCGCCGTCCAAACCGCCGGCTGCGTCGACCTGCACGGGCAAGCATCCCTCTTGCTCCTTGTAGCTAATATCAATGCCGTTCGACCGCAAGGCATCTACCAGCGGGCCAATAGGTCTCAACTTCATGCGAGCATTTCCTGTCAAAACGGTCGATGTCGATTTAGAGGGAGCACAAAGAGCGACAACGGTAGTTAAGAAACGAGAGGCCGTGCCTGCATTTCCAATATACAGGGGCTCATCGCTGGACTGTAATTTGCCGCCCTTACCTGTGACGACCAATACGTCCCCAGCATCCTCCCAGGAGTATGTAGCGCCGCCCAACCGAGCAATAGCGGATAGCATGTACTGAGTATCATCAGAATGGAGCAGATTCTTGACGCGGCAGGTGCCTTGACCGAGGGCAGCTAAGACTAAGGCCCTGTTTGAAATGCTTTTTGATCCTGGAGGAGTCACTTCGACATTCAAATCACTGGGGACGCCCGGGGTGACTCGGACGGCGGGAGACAGGACGATCCGAATTGCGCTGTCATCGACTACACTGGCTTTGGGCTCGTGGCACTGGCCGATGGCTGAGAGCAGAACAATCTTTTTTTTTCTCCCGTCATTCTTCTTATCGACGGCCATCTTCTGCAACAACACATCGACGGGACATTGCTTGCCGGCCGTCAACTTGATGATGCGCTTGTCCTCAAGCGAGGTGGGAAGCTCGAAGCTTGCAATACACTTGATTAGACGAGCTACGGCGCCGGGCTTCAGGACACCGAAGAAGCGGGCCAGCTCAGCTTCAAGAACCATGCCGATGGCGACACATTCGCCGTGGAGGACCTGAGGAGTGAGGATAGCCTCGATGGCGTGACCAATAGAATGTCCAAAGTTGAGCAGGTTCCTCAGACCGCCCTCCTTCTCATCTTTGGAGACAACGTGAGCCTTGACACGCGCAGAGCCCAGGACGATATTCTTGAGGATGGCGCGGATGGGCAGGAGATTCTTGGAGCGTATGGAGTCAATGATCAGGGCGGCGTTGTCTTCGAGAGAGACGAACTCTTTCTCGTCCCAGATGGCGGCAGTCTTGATGACCTCAGCCATGCCATTGATGAACTCGCGCACGGGTAGGGTTTCGAGGAAGGCTAAGTCGATATAGATGCGCTTGGGTTGCCAGAAGGCACCAATGAGATTCTTACCCATGGGGGTATCGATGGCGGTCTTGCCGCCGATGGAGGAGTCGACCATGGACAGCAGGGTGGTGGGGACCTGGACGAAGCGCAAACCGCGCATAAAGGTGGCGGCGACATAGCCGATCATATCGCCAATGACGCCGCCGCCCAGGGCGATAATGACGGAGTCGCGAGTGCATTGGTGGGAGAGCATCCAATCCTCAATCTCGGCCTTGGTCTCGCGGCCCTTGGACGTCTCGCCGGGCGGGATGGTATAGGTGAGCAGGCGGGCATCGAGGCGGCGGTCGGCCAGGGCGGCGCGGAAGACGGACTCGAAGATGGGTACGTAGCGGTCGCAGAGGTTAGTATCGGTGATGAGTACGTAAGTCGATGAGGGGATGTTGTCGAGCAGGTCAGCGGCGACGAAATTGCGCCAGAGCCCGTGGTTGACTATGATGGAGTCTGTCCCAAGGATGGAGATGCGTGTGGGTTCGGACATGTCGTTGCGTTGGTGGGCCATTTCCTCATTGTCACGATCGCCTCTTGAATGTGATTTCTATCTGTCGGTATGTTTTTTTGGAAGAAAATACTTAAAGCGTGTGAGCGAGCGACGGTGACTGGCTCTTGCGGTTTCGGAGGCGGTAGACCCTGCAGCCCCAATTGCCCAATCAAAATCGAATCCGCTCCGTTAGACGGTAAGGTGCCACAACTCCATCATTCCTGGGAAACCGTGTCTCAATACAGTGCTAAGATTTCTATGGACAGTATTGGCGCCATATAATCATCTCACAATAACGCCATCTATAAAGTCACTTCTATGTACTATGCTAAGTGAGCGCCTCTGCGAGACTGTAATAACTGTGGATGTATCCATACTTGAAGCAGTCAAGGGTTCCTATAGGGGAGGTTACATTTTTAGGACACTCTAGTTCCAAGTTGTCGATATAATGCCTCTTAAAAATTACTATAAATAGGTCAATACTATGATTTCTTCAATACCCGAGTTCCAAGCTTTTTTTTGTAATTTTATTTTGGAAATATCCGAAAATCCGTCTGGTCGCTCTATCGGCACGATGCTGGCACGATGTTGTTTTGAAATACCTAGAAAGTCGAGGAAAGTGCATGTTTAAGAGGTCGTTCGCGCAAGAACGACCCAGCGTCAAAGGAAATACTACGCCACACTACTGGCATTGATTTAGCTTTACTAAGTCCATTAAAAATTACCACTCGAAGTATATAGTGTCCCAATTTTATCATAGTAGTTTAGGCCAGTATTATATCAATATAAGGATAAAAAACAGTAACCCTTCGGATAGGTTGTTTGAGAATCTTAGATGGAAGATCTGTAATTTGGGGGAAAAGGTATCTGATGACTTCGGCCTAGGCATGTTGGCTTTGTTGAAAAATCACCTTCAACATACCATCCATTCGGAGCAAACGTACTCCGTATGTCTGAGCCCCTCGGATGATCCGACTCCTCGGGATTTAGTAACTGTTATCCGGGACCACGAGCCGAGACCTCTAAAAAGCGGTTGTCATTCGGAGTAATAACCTAACTTATCCATCTAGATCCAATTGCAGCTCTTTATTGCCGACAGAACCTGGTCCTCAAACCTGAGATTCCTGTATTATTCCCGCGCTATCCGCGTAACTTGTTACCATGGCACCGTATCTGATAACTTGATCGTCGCAGTATGGCGCTTTGTAATCACTCTGATGCAATGCAGCATATCCATTTCCTTTCTTATCGACCAGCTAGGGCTGTAGCCTGGGTCTGTCCGCGTTGTGGAGTCTGCGGATCAAGCTATCCCCTCTTGGATCCCCATCGCGTCTTTGCTCTCAAATAATTAAACCACCAAAAAAGTCTTCTCATTAGTGTAGCGATGAGTGAGGACTAGTTCGGTCAGGCTAAGAGCGGGCACTCTAGGCTCTTCCCGGTAGCTATAGGGTCATTATTTCGCCTTGGTCATTGACATGCTTTGTAAACATCCGTAGCCCTAATTAATATAACTTGGCGCAATCTCCTGTTCTTTGTTCCTTTTAGCTCCAGTAACCCCATGCCGTAGTTGACATGTCGCATTCATCAAAAGAAACGGATAGTATCGTCGTCGATGAAAGCGACAGCGCCGGGTCGACGACGTCGTTCTCGGCCGCCCCTGTCACCACCGGAGCCGAATCATGCAAGTCGGGCATAACACCCGTGCGGTCTAACAACGGCTATGGGTGTAATGATCCCCCTTCCAATCTAGAACAAGGCGATCACGGTGAGAAGGTCGACCCTTTCGAGGTTTCCTTCGATGGCGACAACGATCCCTTCAACCCGCGCGGCATGAGCCATGTTCGTAAATGGATCATAGTTGCCATTGTGAGCTTGGGTAGTGTTTGCGTGTAAGTCTTCGCCGTTTCATTACTTGTTAATTCTCTATGCTGATGATCCTACGAAGAACTTGCACAAGCTCTATCTATACTGCGACCTATGATCAAATGAACGCCGAGTTTCATATTTCCGATTTGTTAGCCACAGGCGGTCTATCCCTCTTTGTCCTTGGCAGTACGTGTGATCCACCCTTTTCTTGCTCTAACATGCGGGAGCTAACCATTCGTTTTCTGTCCAGTCGCCTTGGGTCCCCTCTTTCTAGGGCCTTTGAGCGAATATAGAGGACGTAGACCAGTCTATTTGGCATCTTGGTCTTTATTTGTCATTTGGCTTATTCCTAGCGCCCTTGCTCACAACGTTGCCACTATGTTGACGGTATGTCCCTTACTACATCTTAAGTTTTCACATTGTCTAATGTGCTTGGCGTTACAAGGCACGATTTCTCGATGGCTTCACTGGCAGTGCTTTTTTGAGTGTCGTTGGTGGAACCGTGAGCGACATTTTCAGGAGAGACCAGATTCGTATGCCCATGCTGATCATATCTATGAGTCCTTTTGTTGGTCCCAGCCTAGGCCCCTTGCTAGGCGGATTCAGTATGTCCCAACCAACAACCATACTTCTAGGTTATAGCCATCTGGTACTAACATCTATACAGTCAACTACTATTCGTCTTGGCGATGGACTTACTATGTATGTTGTCCCAATCTTTTGGGGTCCATGCTTGAATAGAGTTATGCGACCGACAATATACTATGTCAGACTAACACTGCGACCTTAGGTTTTGATCATCTGGTCGGTGGTTCTCCTGTTGGCTATTTTCGTCTTCGCTCCGGAGACCTATCGTACGTGCCGTCTCTTCGATGATATATAACCAGTGCTGACGCGTACGCAGACCCCATCAAGCTCCGCGAGAAGGCTCGCAAGATGAGGAAGGAAACTGGAGACGACCGATGGAAAGCCCCAAGTAAGTATTAAGCCTAGACGCACCATGTCCCAAGTCGGTATGGTGTTCAAGCTCCTCCATCGTCTGTTATTGTCCAGTTGAAACAGCGTTTGACAATGTTTTTCTCCAGTGGAAACTCTCTCCAAATCAATCCTAAAGACAGTCGGCCTAAACCTTTTGCGTCCTTTCCAAATGCTCATCTTCGAGCCCATGTGCCTGCTCCTCTCCACACTTTCGGCCGTCCTACTCGGCGTCATCTACCTCTTCTTCGGCGCATTTCCCATAGTCTTCGGAGATGTCTACGGCTTCAACCTCTGGCAAGTCGGACTCTCCTTCTTGGGACTTCTGGTCGGCATGGTGTTGGGAGGCTTGAGCGGTAATATCCTCTGGAGACGTGCGCACGACGCGCTCGTCCGGCAAAACGGTGGCGTGCCAGAGCCTGAATTTCACCTGGTTTCATGTATGGCGGGTGCTGTCTTCGTTCCGATTGGTCTGTTTTGGTTTGCCTGGAGCTGCTTCCCTTGGGTTCATTGGATCCTACCTATCATTGGATCTGGTATCTTCGGTTGCGGGACACTTTGGGCGTTTTCTGCCATTTTCACGTTTCTGGGTATGTTGGGGGAACCTCGTGAGCCTTCTTTTCAGTGGCATCAGCTGACATGACATTTGCAGTGGACGCTTACCCGTTATATGCCGCGTCAGCCTTGGCCGCTAACGCATTTATGCGTGGCTCTTTCGCAGGTCAGTGAATCTTATCTCACCGGATACTCTTTGCAATGACGACTGACACATATTTCAGCTGCATTCCCCTTGTTCGGAACACAATTGTACACCAGACTTGGATATCACTGGGCGTCCAGCGTCCTTGCATTCATAACAGTGGCTTTGTTGCCTCTTCCGTTCATCTTCTTCAAGCTCGGCGGACGATTACGGAAGCGAAGCAGATTTACAAAGCAGTATTAAGAGGGCCACTGTAAATGTATATATTATTATTAATCCTAAAGACAAATAAATTGTATACACGCATCTGTTCATATGAATCGGCCTGCTCCATGTGCAATTCGACTTGGCAGGACTTCCTTGGTATGTTCCATTGACTGTTTTCACCGCATTGAAATCCCCGGTAGCGACAGTTCCAGTTGAGAGTGTAGTGAAGACTCATACGGGGGCGCGAGTTACCCTGAATGCATCGACTTGGATGGCTGTGTTTCGAGGCCCATGGCGCTGGTGTCTTGCCAGAATCGCTTTTCAGACTGCTCCTGCATCACTTATAACTCCATGGCGTTATATTGCATATAATAATTAGTAGTATTATAATTAAATATCAAACTATTTATACCTTATTTATTATAAATATAAATGATTAATATTTAATATAAAATATAAATATTGTGAAAAATTATATATAAATATATATTATAGTAAATAATAAAAGATTTAATAAATATTTTAGTAAATATTTTAATAAATAATACATTATAATAAAAAAAATAATGCTTTATAATATAAAATAATAATATAAAAGTAAGTTAATTATATTAATAATAGATAATTTATAGAAAATTGATGGACTCAGACTGGGGGTGAAGAAAAATATATTACTAGAATGATGATGAAGAGAAAAGGTCAGGTCTAGGGCGCATCCTCGACCTGGGCCTTTTCTATGAAGACTACATAATGGCCTATTGCCCTCCGGGCAATAGGTGGAGATAAGGGGCAAGGCTGTCACCCAGGCTACCACTGGTCAATGAGGCTGCGCCTTATTGACCCTCCTGTCAAGGCACATCAAAAATTAATAAATAAAAGCTTTTATTATTATATATATAAAATTACCATTTTTAAATTATTTTTAATTTTAACCTAATAATAAATTTAAACTAAAAGTGAAAAAAAATATATTATTAAAATAATAATAAAAAGAAAAAGTTAAGTTTAAAATATAACTTAAACTTAAGCTTTTTTTATAAAAACTATATAATAATTTATTATTTTATAAACTATAATTATATAATAAAGTTACATTTTATTAACTTTTTTATTAAAGTATATTATTTAGCTATTTTTAAAAATTCTTTGCTTAATTTAAAACTTTAATTTTTTATGAAAATTAATATTATAATAATATTTATTAATTTAAATTTTAAAAACAGAAAGTTTCTATATTTAAAAATTATATTTAATAATTTTTTGTTTTTAAATATATATATATATATATATATATATATAATAGTTTTTTTTATACTAAAAATTAAAATTTTTATTTTTAATATATTTTTATTAATAATTAATTAATAATAATTATTATAATTTAATATAGTTTTTTATATATATATTTTTTGTAATATTTTTGTTTTTTATATTATTTATATTGTTTATATTTTTTATGTTATTTATGCATTTTTTATATATTATATTTCTATATTTATTTTTAATTTATGTAGTATATATAAATTAAAAAAAAAATACTTTATATATAAAAAAAATTAAACTTTATTTACTAGGTTTATAATTAAATGTAAAACTATTTAACAAAATAAAAAACTTATTTATTTTTATATTATTTAATATTATTTAAATTTAAATAAATATTGAATAAAGGTTTAATAACACTTTTAATTGATTAATTTGTTATATTATTTTTGATATTTATAAATATTAAATTTATTAATTTATTTTTTACAGTATTTTTATCAAAATAATAAATAATATTTATATATTTATTTCTTTTATAAAATTCTAGATTTTTTGCTAGTTTTTTAGCAAATTTATTATTTAATAAAATTAGCGCTTTTTTATTTATATAATTTAGTTTTAAATTAATATTTAAATAATTAAATATATTATTTAAATAAATTCCTTTTTTAATAGCTTTTTTTAATGTTATATATTTAACTTTATAACTATTTAATGCTATTATTTTTTATAGTTATAAATTTTAATTTATAAAATTATTTATTATTATATTAAAAGTTAAATTAAATATATAACTTACAGTTAATTTATATAAATTTAAATTATTGCTTTAATTTAAATAGTAATAGTTTTTTATAAATAAATTAGCATTTTTATAATTATAATTCAGCTTTTTATTGCTGTTTTTTAATAAATAACATTAAATATTAAATAATTTATTAAAATATGCTAAATTTAAATTTAATATATAATATACATAATTATTAATATTAAAAGCTATATTAGGCTTAGTTTTTAAAAAAGTATATAATAAAAATTTTATTTTTTTTTAATATTATAATATATTATTTTTATACGCTATATTTTTATTTTTTTTAAGTCGTAACTTTAAAGTCTCGAGTAAATTTTTTGGTTTATATTTTTTATTAATAATTATATTAAATTTATTTAATAGTTTATTTATATAATTTTTTTATATTATATTTATAGTTTTATTAATATAATTATTTTTTATATTATTGTTTAAAAATCGACTTATAAGTTTTAATTTATTTAATTTTATATATTTTAATAATTAATTAAATATTAAATTAATTATATCGATATTTTTGGCTATAATTAATATATTATTAATATAATATATTAACATCGATTTTGTTATTTTATTTATAAAAATTCTTTTATTATAAAGTAAAAGCTTGAAATGAAAGTTTTTTAATATTTTATTTAAAAATTTATATTAAAGCTTTAAGTTTTATCTTAAATTATATAACTTTTTATTTAATAGCGTTATTTTATTATTATATTTATTATTCATATTTTTAAATAATTTAATATATATCTTTTTATTAATTTTAAAATATATAAAAACATTTTTAATATTAAATTATATTATAAGCTATTTTTTATTAACTATTATTATTAATATTAAATATTATATTTTTAAATAATATATAATAAAAGAAGCTTTTAAATAATTAACTTTTAATTATTAATTAAAACTTTATATTATTGAACGCATTTTAAATTTTATAGGTTTTTTTTTATTAATTATATCATTTTTACTAATTAAATTTAAATTAATAATTATCACAAAAATGCGTATATAAACAATAGTATTATAGTTAATAACTTAAATTAACAGATTAATATTAAGTTAAAGGGAAAAAAGTAAATAAATATGACGTTTATAAAACATACAATATTATATGAACTTAAATTCCTTATCTACTATTTAACTATTCATAAAAATTTCTCGCATATTAATGAACTTTAAACTATTACAAAAATAGGTCTACTACATTTTATAATTACCTCTTTTTTTCGAAAGCTAGATTTTGTTAAAATAATTAAAACAGCGTAAATTAACCTATTTTATTTATTTCTGCAATAAAAATCAAAATATATCAATAATAGCATTATTAACGAAAATATTAAATAAGATAAAAGCAATTAGCAATAGTTATTAAATATTAATAATATATAGCTATTTAAATAGTTATATTAAAATATATATATATAATATAATATAATTAAATATATAAACATAAATGTATATATAAATGTATCGTAGCTATTAATAGTAATAATAATATATAAATAAATTAACTACTTTTTAAAAAAGCATATTTATAAAGTTTATCAAATTAGTTAATTTTATATAAAAAATTAGCATAACGGCAAAATTAAAAGAATAAGTAACGTAATTAATGTAATGAAAGTGTAAAAAACAAAGCTTTTAAGTTATATATAAATAATGTAAACAATATACATTAAAGTAGTATATATAATAATAATATAAATGTATTAAATATATTAAATATATATAATATAGCTATAGTAATAAAATATTAATAAATATATATTATAACTTTTATAAATTAAAATAATTAAATCTAATATACGTAATATTAAAAAACAGCATTTATATATATTTAT
Source organism: Xylariaceae sp. FL0255 (assembly GCA_022578795.1). Taxonomy (NCBI): domain Eukaryota; kingdom Fungi; phylum Ascomycota; class Sordariomycetes; order Xylariales; family Xylariaceae; species Xylariaceae sp. FL0255. The sequence continues at coordinate 8,696 of MU388974.1, read as the reverse complement.
CTATTAAAACTTATTCTTATATATTTAATCATAAAAGTCTTCCAAAAATATTCGATTTATAAAAACTCGCATATTAACTTACAAAAAAGCGGAAGTATAAAAAGCGTAGTAAATACATCGAAATATAATAAACTACTCGCGAAAATCGCATAAAACGTAAATTATTGTAAAAAGCGCCGTCGTATTAGCAAAAATAATAAAAATATCAAATAAAATATAAATAAAAGCTAAATTGGTAGGTTTCGCCAGGGGGTATCATATAAAGTGTATATATTGCGTGATGTAGATGAGAGAGGAAGGGCTAAGCTGGCTCCTTCCAAAGGCGCGCCTCTTATAGAGGTGCGCCCCTTATCTAATCACTGAGTGGGGCAGGCCCCACCTATCTAGGCGCTAGCGCGCCCAGCGCTAAAACGCTGTATCTATGCTACGTCCAGTGGGTCCCCACACCTGCACGTATCATAAATAATATATAATTTATATAATAAATTATTTATAATAGCAATAAAATTAATAGAAAAATATAGGGCTTAAATATTAATAGAAAAAAAAAAAAAAAAAAAAGCTTAACATAATAACAATAGTAAATATATACTATACATATACTTTATAATAGCCTAAAATTATTAATATTAAGAAAACTTTTACTAAAGCGATTTTTATAACAATTAGCGTAATTAATAATATTAAAGTATTAATAATTTTAAATTAAATAGGTTATTATATTAGCTATAATAATAAATAAGTCTTTAAAAATAAGCTGCATAAACGTATTTTTACAATTATCAAAAAATAAGTTATATATATAAGTTTTTTTAGCATATATAATAAAAAGCACGTTATTGCATACGTAAAGCGTTTATTTAACTATATATTAACTTTTAAAATAAAACTATCATTAATATTAATTTTAAATACGTTAACTTGTATATTAAAAATAAAAGTAGCGACTTTTTAATATTAAAATAAAAGCAGGCAACTTTAATTAATGCCTAGAAATATATATATAATAAAAATAAACAACTTCGATTAATATTTATAAAAATAGCAATTCTTTAATACCCATAAGCTTAACAAATTTAATTAATATTAAAAAAATACATAAAGCTATAAATCGATAAAAACAAAGCTATACATAATACCTAGTATATAAATAAAAATAATATAACTAGAAATAAAGCTATCGCTAATACCACTTTAAAAAAAACTTAATATTATTACGAAAATACATATATAAACAATAATATCGCAGCTAATAACTTAGGTTAATAAATTAATATTAAGTTAAAAAAAAAGAAAATAGATAAATATAACGCCTGCAAAATGTATAGCATTATATAAACCTAAATTTTTTATTTACTATTTAACTATCGATAAAAAATTCCCCGTATATTAATAAATCTTAAACTATTATAAAAGTAGGTCCACTATATTTTATAACTACAATAGGCTTTTATTTAAATATTTATTTATAATTTATAGCTTTTTTATTTATAAATAATTTTATAATTTTTTATATATTTTAGTTTTTTAATTTATTTAATTTATTTAAATATATTAAATATTATTTTTTTAATATAAATAAAATTTATAGCTTTTTTATATAAATTAAGTTTATTTATATTATTTATAATTAATAAATTAATATATAATATTAAAAAGTGTAAGTATATATATTAATATTACGTATATTAATAATATAAAAAAAAAAGTGTAAAAGCAAGGCCTTGCATGTAAAAACACCCACTATATAAATGTGTAAGGCTCTAACTGCTATCTTATCTAATCTAATCAGCTTATCTAATCTATATCCACCTTTAGTAAGGCTGCTGCCTATGTGGGCGTGTGTTATAAATAATTATATTTTAAATAATATAAATTTTAGTTATGTTTTATAAATTTATTAAAAGTTTTTTTTATAAATTTTCGAAATTTTCTAAATTTTAGTATTTATTAATAATTTATTTAATTTATTTTTATTATAATTTAGTTTTTTAAATTTATTAAATAATTATTAAAATTTTTAAAAATTTACTAAATTTGTTTATTTATAAAAAAGCTTTGTTTAAAAAAATAACAGAAAAAATTTTTTTTTTTTAAAAAAAAAATTTCGGCTATTTTAATATTTAAAATATAAAATTAGTAATAAAAACCTATTATTTTAATTTATTTTAATTTATTTTATTTATTATTTAATTATATTATTTAAATTTAATTATTTTAATTTTGGAAATTTTATTATATTAGCTATATTTTGAAAAATATTATTAATAAAACTATTTTTAAAATTATATAATATTTTTTTTAATTTTTTGATAAGTTATAAATTTAATAATTAGTTATTAAATTTAAAATTATGTATATTAATTATCGATTTATATTATAAATTTCATTTTTTTAACGTTTTTAATAATTTATTATAAATAATTTTTTTTATAATTATAATAATATTTTAAAATATTATAAATATCGAAAAAATACAATTTAAATTTATTTTTTTTTTTTTTTTTTTTTGCTTATTTTAAATTTTTTTATTAATTAAGTTTTTATTTTAAAAAATTATATTAAAATTTTAATAATAATTTTTACAAAAATTTAGTTAAATTTTATTAAAATAGTTTAAAAACTAGAAATTTTTATAAAAAAAGTTTTATTTAGTAAAAATTTAAAATTTATAAATTTTATTTTATATATTATATTATTACTATTATTATATAGATCGCAAAATGTTTATCGCATGCGACTATTTAATCAAGTAGTCGAAATATTTTCATATCTATATCGAGGCGGTAAAAAGGTAAACTCGTACTAGGAGCAGGGCGTCGGCGAAACGCCTTCGAGTGCGCCTATATTAAACTTCTTCCTCTCGCTTTTGGGGTAACAAATCTTAACTTCCGTTTTACAAGCGGCGCTATTTCGTAGTACTTAGACTTATACTATATAAAATGTTATATAAATACGAAATATTACCGACTTCTATGCTTTAATAAGTAAGGCGTTTTTTATTTTATAGTATTTAAGGCTTTTTTATTTTAATAATATATATAAAATCTTCTACAAAAAGTCTAAAAAATATCGAATTTGTTTAGTTATAATAATATATATTAACCTAGTCGTCGTCGAATTACGTAATAAATAGAAAATTTAACCGTATTTTATAATATTATTTATAGAAATATAGAAGCGTAACGCGCGCGCAAAAGGCGCAACGCGCACAAAGACGTAGCGCGTAAAGGCGCAATACGCGCAAAAAACCGCAATATATAAATATACATATATATATAAAAATTAGATTAGTAATCTATTACTAATCAATATACTAAAAATAGAAACTTTATTTTTTAGTATAAAAATTAGCTATTTTTATATATATATCCGAAAACGGAAAATCGCTGGATGCGGATTCCGAAAACGGAAATTCGCCGCATGCGAATTCCGGATTAGGAAATTTTATAAAACTATAATTTTTACTAAAAATTAAAGTTTTAAATTAAACAAAAAAACTTCCGAAAACGGAAATAATGAAAGCGGAAGTTTTGCGAATATAATAATGAGGGCTTCTGCCTATTGATTTTCTAGAGAATCATCCATCATTAATACAACCAATATACCCCTATATTATCACCCTGTACTACAGGGTATTACTTCTCCAGTATATTACTGCATCACACACTAAGGCATCCATATCCACTGAAGCATCCACTAAAGCGTCCACTAAGGCATCCACTAAATACCTTGCTATCCACTATAGCATATGCTCATATATAACCTCTCACAGACTGGGGGTGAAGAAAATATATTACTAAAATAATAATAAAGAAAAAAGGTCAAGTTTGGGGCGTAGCCCCGACCTAGGCTTTTTCTATAAAAACTATATAATAGCTTATTGCTCTACGGGCAATAGGTAGAGATGAAGGATAAGGCTGTTACTTAGGCTACTATTGGTTAATAAGGCATATTATATTCCAATTATTTAATAAAAACTGTCGATTTAATATTATATTTTAATTTTTTTCTATATATTTATTATTATTAAATATTAACAAAATATATTTAAATTTATAATAAATTATTAATATAATATTTTTATAAATAATAAGTTTTATAATTTAAAAATTTCTACCTATTTATTTAATTTAATTAATATATAAAATAATATTTTATATATTTTTTAATTAGAAATATTTTGTGTATTTTTTAATTAGAAATATTTTTTTAATATTAAAATAATATTTATTATTATATATAAAAGCGATAAATTTATAAATTATAAAATATAAGATATATAAATATTTAATATTATCGGAATTTTTGCTATATATAATATTATAAATAAAACTATTAATAATTTAAAAAAAATAATTACTAAAATGTAAAAAGTTTATAATATTCTTATTAGTTTTAGTTTTATTAAAAAAAAGGCAATATTTAATATTAGTTATATATTTTTTTATAAATTTAGTATAAATTTTAAGTATTATAATAATTTCGGTAATATTATAAATTATATTAATAAAAATATTAAATATAATTTATATAATATTTAAAACCGGAAGTTTATTAAATTAGGAAATATTAGAACAGTTTTTATTTTTAATAATATATAAACGATTTAAAATATTAAAAATATAATTTAAACGTTTAAAAAAATAATAAATTTTAAATTAATATCATAATAATTAAATATAAAAATTAAATAAACAATAATTAATTTTATTAATAGCTAATATATTTAAAATAATTTAATTTATAATATTTTTAATAGTTTTATAATTAGTTAATATTATAATAAAATAAATATTAAAACTAAAAATTATACGTAATTTTTTATATTTTATATAAAATAGGTAATTTTTAATTTAAAAATTTTATACCAAGTTTTAATTTTTAAAAAATAATAGTTGAAATATATAATAAACTATATATTAATGAATATAGTAAAGACGCTAAAATATTAAGTTTTTTTTATATTTAATATTAAATTGAAAAATATAATATTAAAACTTCGTTTTATAAAATTATTAATAAAAAAAAACGATAATTTAGGTTTTCATAATATAAAGAAATATATATATAAATAGCTTTTTATATTATTTTAAATACTTTAAATTTAAATAAAATTAAATCGTAATATATTAAATTATAATAAATATAATAATAATTACGATTATTAATAAATTAGTAATATTTTATAATTAATAATATAATTTTCTTATTTTATAATAGTTTTATTAATTAAAAAAAAGAAAATAGTAAATTTTATAAAAAAATGCTAATTTATAAAAGATTTCCATACATTTTTTAATTATAAATAAATCTAAAATATTAACATAAAAATTAAATAATTTAATAGAAAAATATATTAACAAAAATTCAAACAATTTAATAGCAATAGTTTTTAATTCAAAAATACTAAAAATTTTATTAAAATATTTTTTATAAAACTTAAAATTATTAAAAAAAATAAATTATATCATTAATAGAAACCTATATATATATAAAATATTTAACAAATAATTAATTTATATATTATTAAATATTTATAAATAAATTATAAAAATTTATTAGCGCTATAGTAGATTTTTTTAGTTTTTTAAAACTAATAATTATAAATTTATTTTAATATTTAAAATCGATAAAAAATTAGTAAAAAAAATTTAGTATTATTAATATAAATAATATCTATTTTGTTTCTAAAACAAGATTATATTTATTTAAAATAATAAAAAGTAATTATTAGAAATAACGACGCGATTAATTATTTAAAAATCGAGGATTATTTTTTTTCCTTTTTTTCTATATACCGTCTATTATATTATAAACATTAGTATTATAAAAAAATAAAGTTTAATTATTTATTTTACTCGATTTTTTTTATAAAATATATTATATATTTTATTGAAAATTTTGTGGTTTCTTTATAATAGATATATATATATAACTAATTTATATATTTTTTATAAATCTTCCAAAATATTTTAGTTTTAAAAGCTTTTTTAATATAAATACATATATTATTATTTATAACTATTTTCAAAATTCTAAAAAGCTGTTTAATACTAAAAATTAAATATTATAAGAATAAAAATCATTATATTAGTTAAAATAAGCATAAATAATAAAATAATACTAAATATTTTTATTATATTATAAATAATATCAGATAGAAAAAAATTATTAGATTTTAAAAATATATAATTTACTAATGTGAGAGGTTATATATAAGTATATATTATAGTGGATAGCGAGGGATTTAGTAGATGCTTTAGTGAATGCTTCAGTGGATATTTTAATAAATACTTTAGTAAATAATGTACTGTAATAAAAAGAGTAATGCTCTATAGTACAAGGTAGTAATATAGGAGTAAATTAATTGTATTAATAATAGATAATCTATAGAGAATTAGTAAGCATAAGCCTTTATTATTATATACGCAAAATTATTGTTTTTAGATTATTTCTGTTTTTAGCTTAGCTGTTTTCGGAAATTTTTTGTTTAATTTAAAACTTTAATTTTTAGTAAAAATTAATGTTATATAAGATTTTCTAATCCGGATTCTAGAAACGGAAATTTTCCGTTTTCGGAATCTGCATCCGGCGATTTTCCGTTTTCAAATATATACATATATAATAGTTATTTTTAGTATATTTTTATTATAAAGTCTATATAATAATATATAGCTTTATATATATATATATTTATAATCTACTTTACGCTATTTATGCGTTATATTTCTATATTTCCTTTTAATTTATATAATATATATAAATTAGAAAAAATATTTTATATAGAGAAAAAATTAAATTCTATTTATTAAGTTTATAATTAGGTAAAAAAACTATTTAATAAATTAAAAAACTTATTTTTATATTATTTAATATTATTTAATTTTAAATAAATATTAAATAAAAATTTAGTAATATTTTTAATTAATTAATTTATTATATTATTTTCGCTATTTATATATATTAATTTTATTAATTTTTTTTAATAGCATTTTTATTAAAATAATAAATAATATCTATATATTTACTTTTTTTATAAAATTCTAGGTTTTCTGCTAGTTTTTTAGTAAATTTGCTATTTAATAAAATTAACGCTTTTTTATTTATATAATTAAGTTTTAAATTAATATTTAAATAATTAAATATATTATTTAAATAAATTTCTTTTTTAATAGTTTTTTTTTAATATTATACATTTAGTTTTATAACTATTTAAAGCTATTATTTTTTATAGTTATAGATTCTAGTTTATAAAATTATTTATAGCTATATTAATAATTAAATTAAATATATAATCTAAAATTAATTTATATAAATTTAAATTAATATTTTAATTTAAATCGTAATAGTTTTTTATAAATAAATTAGTATTTTTATAATTATAGTTTAAGCTTTTATTGCTATTTTTTAATAAATAATATTAAATATCTAATAATTTATTAAAATATGCTAAATTTAAATTTAATATATAATATATATAATTATTAATATTAAAAACTATATCGGGCCTAATTTTTAAAAAAAATATATAATAAAAACCCTATTTTTTTTTTATATTATAATATATTATTTTTATACGCTATATTTTTATTTTTCTTAAATTGTAATTTTAAAGTCCTGGGTAAGTTTTTTAGTTTATATTTTCTATCCATAATTATATTCAATTTATTTAATAGTTTATTTATATAATTTTTTTATATTATATTTGTAATTTTATTAATATAATTAATTTTTATATTATTGCTTAAAAATCGAGTTATAAGCCCTAATTTATTTAATTCTATATATTTTAATAATTAATTAAATATTAAATTAATTATATCAATATTTCGGGCTATAATTAATATATTATTAATATAATATATTAATATCGATTTTGTTATTTTATTTATAAAAATTTTTTTATTATAAAATAAAAACTTAAAATTAAAATTTTTTAGTTCTTTATTTAAAAATTTATACCAAAACTTTAAATTTTACTTTAAATTATATAATAGTTTATTTAATAGTACTATTTTATTATTATATTTATTATTTATATTTTTAAATAATTTAATATATATTTTTCCATTAATTTTAAAATATACGAAAATATTTTTAATATTATATTATATTATAAGCTATTCTTTATTAATTATTATTATTAATATTAAATATTATATTTTTTGAACGATATATAATAAAAAAGGTTTTTAAATAATTAATTTCTAATTATTAATTAAAGCTTTATATTATTAAACGTGCTTTAAATTTTATAGTTTTTTTTTTTATTAATTATACAATTTTTATTAATTAAATTTAAATTAGTAATAGCTTTTTATTTAAATATTTATTTATAATTTATATTTTTTTTTTTTATAAATAATTCTATAATTTTTTATATATTTTGGTTTTTTAATTTATTTAATTTATTTAAATATATTAAATATTATTCTTTAATATAAATAGAATTTATAGCTTTTTTATATAAATTAGGTTTATTAAATTTTATTTATAATTAATATATAATTATATTTTAAATTTAAATTTAAATTTATATATAATATATTATTTAAAATCGTATTTTTTATTATATATAAAATATCTTCTTTTATATTATAGTTTTTTAATATTATAATTTTAATACTATTTTTATTTATTATTGAATCTTTTTTATTTATTATTAATTTATTATTTATAAAACTTTTTTTATT
>MU388973.1:0-75355 GCA_022578795.1 Xylariaceae sp. FL0255 | reverse complement strand
ATTCAAAATTTTAAATCTTAATTATTAAAATTGGAATTTAAATAATTATTTAAAAACAGTAGATTTTTGTGGACCAAGTGGTGCAAAGGGGGGTGTGTTGCAAAGGGGGGTGGAGACGGTTAGACGAGTTGAACAGCATGGCTTGTGCATAAGCTGGCGATAACCAGATGTGCTGTTACCCTTCTCAGTATTGATACAAAAAAAAGAACTGTGAGTTAACAAAAATTCTAATGTTATTTCCAGAGTGGCTGTATGAACATGAGCATATAGTATGTGATGATAGTAATACATCCATTTTTTTAAGAGATTGCTGCTGAGATAGGCCTTTCCTCCCTCTGAAAGGCCCAGTCCCAAGGTATCCAAGACATTTGTCATCAAGATCGAGCTGTTCCCTCAACGATCCACACACCTAACACATTCTTCGATCCGGCCGTGTCAGTCCCAAGCCGAAGTACGCGGCGGACTAACAGCCCTACAGATAAGGGCCCAATGAACGTGAAGAGCACCATTGCCCACGAGTCACTATGAGGAAGATCTCAGACTCCTGATTATTACCTCCTTCTCCGCTTCCGAAGACACTTTTACTTTCTGCAACGGACGAGATATAAGGAAAGCAATCTCTTCGCGCGACCCTTGCGAGGCTGCGGATGGCGCCGGGCTGAAGGGATAGGAGTTTTGGTGGGTTGAAAATGGTGTTGTTGTTCCGCCGTCTTGACTCTGACAGGGACGGATGCCAATACGGATGCTCGGCTTGTAGTGATGCATCGTTTTTTTGTATTGGTCTGCTGCTGCAGCTCGATCCGATTAGGTGACGGCTGCTGCTATGTCTTTTCGGACTTTGACCTTAACCATGATCTCGCTTTTTAGTCTTGCCTTCGGCAGGGTTAATACACTTGGGATCGGGATCCGCACACGAACCAGAGCCCGCACGCGAGCTTGCAGATGGTCATGACGACCGTGTAGATTATGCCCCGCCAGATTATGGAACCGGTGAATAAGCGCGTGATGGGGATTGAGAAGCCGATTGAGGCGAAGAATGAGGGCTGTAATACCCATCTTGGGGCCGAGTGGAAGTAGTACGCGGAGATTTCCTCACCGGGCCATAATGGGGTATTGGTGAGAGGATGGCTTAGGTTTAGACCTAGTGAAGTTGGAGCCTGAGACTCGGCGGTCTGTCTCGTGGTTGAATTGGATCTGTTCATTTCGAAAACGGTAGCGTTTTCTTCGGTAGCGGGCTGCTCCATGATCACTTCGGGCCTGTCAATCGGTCGTCCGCCACAGGGAGTGCCACCGATAGCTTCCGTAGGACATGGTAGATGCGGTACTTTGCTGTCCCACCAGCTGATCACGGAGTAAATACGCCGCGAAGACAGTTGACATCCCCGCATAACTTGAGCCCAGCAAAAGTGTGAGGAGTAACGGACTGCAACACGAGTGTTGCCGCGCGTCGTCTCAGGAGCTCGGATAACAGGGCCTTGGGGTGCGCTGATCGCCACCTGTTGAGGACAATTATCGTAGGCTGCAAAACGAATGGACAGAATAAAAGCGTGACGGCGTAGAACGCGTAGAACGCAATAGACACCAAGACGGGCCGTATCTCCGTTACATCAGAGAATGAGCTCTCCTCTTGTTCAATCTCTCCCAGGTCAGCGATGACGTTGTTTATGATCAGACCCACGACATTGTCTAATACGGCTGCGCTGGTCAGCACCGCGGTCTACGCGCGTTGAGCTAGTTTGCTTGTGCGAAGGACGGTGAATGTCGTGCCGAGACTGGCCGAGCACCGCGCTGCGCCAGCGGCGAACCTCTGCAGATACGTGGCACCGGCTAAGGCTACGGGAATGAAAGAGAATCCGATTGGCAAGACAATCCCCGTTGAACCAACTCCGACAGAGAGTAGGAGATTGGCCTTGAGAGGTCTGAACGAGGTCAAAGACCGCCTTCAAACACGATCACGATGAGAACGAGATACCCCAGCTCCACGAAGACTTCCTCGGCATCTTGAGAGAGTAATTTGCCACCCGGTTTTCTCCAGGTGATGCCAATGAAGATCTCGCCGAAGAGCCCACAGTACAAGGCCGTGTCTTGCGCCCAGATTGGGACGCTTACGAGGATAAGGAAGGAGGATAGGATGAGATGGTGACGATTGATGGCTCGTGGTAGACGAGGGCTGCTGGGCCATCATCGGTATTGGTTGGCATGTATGTCCAAGAGATGTTCCGTTCTCTCTTCAATTCTTCGATGGGTCTGCTTGGAAAGGAGAAGCGTAACAGAAGAAGGAGGTGATTTCTATACCTTCTTGACTTCCTCGAGTTTGAAGGCTGTTGAATAATCTGTGATGATGACTCGTCCGTCATTTGCCGAGGCAAAAGAAAGGCCAACGGTACAAGATGGAGAATAATAAAATACGATGATAATTAAACACAAATTTTAGGAAACTTTTAGTACTTTATATCGGATCTAATCATGTTCTAATTATTTACAAGATATTTGAGACTGAGTTCTTGATCTGTCTTGGCTTCGATAGAGGGGTATGTACGGGGTACCGTGGGCCACGATAGATCTTAGCAAACTGGCAGCACTACCAAAAATAACCCCTATTCCGGCTTCAATACCCCGAACTATTGGCTTACATGTATTGTCGTTATAATTCAAGTCTACAAGAATTTGGATACCATGAGAAGCAGCACCCTACGACCTTTATCTACTATGATTTGCTCAGTTTTTGAGCCGTCCCAGAGACAACCTAAAGCGCATTTCTGGTACATAAGATAAGGCTCATGGAAGGATCCCGGGGACAGTTCAGAGAATAATCAACTGCTGGTGTATATAACTGGCTTTAAACCAAATCTTCGAGGAGACCGTCAAGGATTACAACGTGTCCCAAGACATATATCGATCATTACAGATGTGATGCGACGTATCACTTCACTATAGGATCAACGGGGCGACAGAAGCCTCAAGATAGTATCACACATGGTAGAGTGTAAAGAACTGATTTTCATTAATGAGTCTTCAGCGTTATTTTGAATCAATGACATCAAACTGGTTCCAGTTCAAACTCAGTTATCCTGCACACCTGTTCTAATAGTAATTGATGCTTCTTCCTTGGGAGACACGGTCCGAATTCTTGATTTGAATGCATAGATGGATGACTTGCGACCATGTTCCATGCGGATATTTCGCCGGGAATATGATCGCTGTTGCGTTCTGTCTCCCGAGAGCCCAACCAAGGCTAGGTGGATTGAATATCTTCAGCCGCAATCTCCATTGCTTGATCGGATTCGGAAAAAGAAATCTGCCACTTGCGATCATCTCGTAGTCTGATATCGACTTCCAAGTCCATGTCTGGAGGGGCAACGAAAGAGGATGGGTGTGCCTTTTCTGTGGACGGTTTGATCCATTTACCGGCAACTGGCTCCATATCGAATCGCATGATCATGAGCGCCGCGAACGCCAAGATCTCAGTACTGGCGAAGTGCCGACCGGGACAAAGGACTGTTCCGCCGCCGAATCCGCGGAAGGCGACTGGGTTAGGACGTTGGCGCTGGGACGAGCGCACAAATCGCTTCGCAGAAAACTCATCTACATTGTCGCCCCAGACCTCTCTAAAGGTGTGTTGAACCGGCGCTGGGATCATAAGAATGTTGCCCTTCTTGAGTAGATACTTATCTGCCAACTTATGATCGTCCAAAACCATGCGAACGGAGGTACCCGTCGCATGAAAGCGTAGGACTTCCTGTAAGGTCGACAGAAGTGTCGGACACTCAGATTTCACACTCGTGATGTCAATCTTACAGACGCTGGTATCAGACTGGATGATGTTTGAGATCTCTTGTCTGCAATCTTTTAGTAGATGAGGGTCTGCGTATATATGGTAGAGCATCCAAAAAGTGGCAGGCCCTGTGTTCGCAATGATGGCAAATATGTTACCAACTTCTGTCCTTGGAATATCACTAGCTGGCACATTGAAACTGATGTTGTGTTCGTATCGACGCTTTGTTAGACCGGAAGCTGTGTTGTAGCTCCCTTTCTCGTAATAATCGGTAAGCGCCTTGACCACAACCTCACGGCTTTGGTATGCCTTCGAAGCCAGGAGTTTCGGCATGAAGTTCACAAGGAAGAGGACTATCGTAGGCTCGAAGTTGCTAATACTTGAGTGAGTACATTTTCCACAAGAATGATTCATCGCACAACATACTACCAGGCCGCTTCCACTACAGAGTCTCGCAAGGGGTTGTGCGGCCCGTACACTCCATCGCTAGTAGCCATGAAAATCTCGTGACGAGCCCATTCATATAGTTTTAATCGCTTTGGCCGTGCGGCAAGAGCGTTCAGCATGTTCGAGATGGTTTCTACCGAGACACGATTCATAGCATCAAGCTCAGTGCCGGGAGATAGGGCTGGATGTATAGCGTGTGTAAAAGTCATGAGATAGCCGTGGTCATCGACAACATCCTTGGACATTATTTTTATTGCTGTCTTGCTAATCCCCATGACATTCTCCGCTGCCCTTAGTTCGATTGGTCCAAAGGCAAGTGTTTTGGATTGGCGCTGCACTGTGGGGATGAGGGACGTAGAGTTGACAACATAGATCCGTGAGCCTGGGAGTCGAAGAGTATAGATCGGGTAACGGTAAACATCTCTAAGCTAGTCAGACAGTGCATAAGCTACACTCTCGTCGAGATCGATTGCACTACCTGATATAATTGTAGAACTTGGACTTCTTCGTGATCATCCCAATGATCGGGCCCAAAAATGGGATAGCAAAATCAACGATTGGAGGCTCATCTGAGCTTTGAGTAGTCCGTAGTAGTGTTAGTAGAAACACGTATACTGCCGCTGTTGCCCCGATGATGACAGTGACAACTCCGTACGACATTTGTGTCAAAATTCTATGGTCTCGTTCTGAGTTTCCAGGTGGTGTCGTTCAAAATCGATGGATGGACTATGCCAAGCACAGGCGGATTGTGGGCTATGACTTCCAAGAGGTGGGAGAGGATTTTTTGGGGACGCTCGAGAGTAGACCGGTCAGTTGGGATGCTTTGCCAGGTTCATGGTCCTTCTGCTGCTAATAATGCAGGCTACCGCACCACTTGTGTGCACTACATCTGGTAGATACCTATCGAACAGATGCCGACCGTATATATAAATATCCATACAGGGACTCCAGCCATGAAATTATTCCTTTTTGAACAGCAGGTAGTCATATTCGCATGCGTACATAAGATACCTGGGTAACAGTGAGATGAAAGCGGCGGGTCTTCCCCACATAAGCTACCTATTCATCTGAGATTTCAGTAATGGAACAAAGCTCATCCGTACTCAACAATAGCGAAGGTGCTCTTCAAGGTAGGCCAATCGACACAGCCAATGCTTGAGGAAGAGGTTCATCTGTGTGTCAATGGCACGGCACTCGAGATCTTAATAAGCACACCGCTAGTCGAGTTCGCCCAACCCAACCCAATTTTATCTCAATGGTTCAGTCTAGACTTTTTAGGAATATTGCTACATGCCCCAGATGAGGAAGCCGGCACAAGGCGCATTACGGCAGGGGGGCTCCATGTGGCGGCCCAGTAGCACTAGGCCTACCGTGGTTAATTGCTTGGTGCCTCACCTAACCGCCGGGCCTCCGATTGATTGCCATTAACATACCCAAGGTACACGGACAGACATTTTAGACCTCAATAGCTTTATATCTGAAGAGGATTCGGTACTTCAAGCTATGCTGAAGGACTAACTTGCATGCGCTGCCCGAGGCAATCAGGCCGATATCTTTTGTGTTCTCAACCGAGCTCTTAGCCACCCTCTTGCAAGAAATTTTCCATAGAGCGCTGATTTTCAGTGGCCATGGAATCTCCTCCTCCAACGCCTCCTTCAAGGGCGCAGAGCGACGATGAGCACAGATTCAAGATGATAAATACCCCCTGCGAATGGATAGAAGACTACCGCCCCGGTGGCTACCATCCTGTTCATCTTGGCGATCTCTTTAACTATGACCATTACCAGGTCATCCGAAAGTTAGGGGAGGGCTCCTACTCAACCGTATGGCTAGCTCGCGATACAAAGTAAGCGTGTCATCTCTTGATGTAGCAGTTTTTAATGGCCAGCTCATTTTATGTAAAGAAACAACAATTATGTCGCTCTTAAAATTTTAGTGTCGGACTCCTCCGAATCACTGGATGAGCTGCGTATGCTGGAGCACATATTTCACGTTGCGCCTGGCAAAGCATCTCTTCACATTACTCAACTTCTTAACCAATTTGAGCATTCGGGCCCTAACGGTACTCATAAGTGCTTCGTGTTTGAACCTATGGGTCCATCCGTAAACTCGATGGTCGAAGAGCTCCCCCAATTCAAGCCTCGACTTTATGGGATGAAATTAAGATATCCTCCTCAGATGGCCAGAGCTATTCTCAAGCAATCTCTTCAAGCACTTGAGTTTCTGCATGAGAATGGGATTGCTCATGGAGATTTCCAACCCGGGAATAGTGAGCAACCCTCCCCTCACCATCTTCCAACCCACGACGTTCCCGTATATCTCAAGTACGATTGATATCACTCGACTGGCTCAACTTCAAACATATGGTGCTCTTTGCTCTCGATGATATTGGCTCTGTGTCGGAGGACCTCCTTCGCCAGGGAGAGGTCGTGCGGGACGGCGCCATTACCGGGTCTCTCTCCCCTCCGGTGGAGAGGATAGACGGCAAAGAAGATCGGTGGGCGCCGCGCTACTTATGCGTTGGGAAACCACTTGCAGATTTCACCAACTATATGGGAAATCTGAAAATCAAACTATCAGATATGGGAGGTGGTGCGTATTCTCTGGAGTTGTCTTGCAGACATGATTATGGTTATCTAACTCATCACAGCCTACTTCTTCAAAGAGCCTTCATCAAAACCCATTATTCCAGCTGGCCTTCGAGCGCCAGAGCTAATACTTACCGGAAATGTAAACGAAACATTTGATGTTTGGAGCTTTGGTTGTCTTCTATTTGAGCTCGTAACAGGCCAGCCGCTCTGTTGCGTGCCCTGGGATCCTACTGAAAATGGCCAAGATGACGACCATTTGCTTCAGCTTACCTACGCTCTTGGGCCTTTACCAGATGAGCTGTATAAGCACTGGAAGACTTCGTCGCTCTATTTCACCACGCAAAGAGAACTGTATAACTGCAATATAGGCGGGATTCCTGAGGGGGAAGAACCATATATGATCGAACAAGTGTCGATGGAAGAGATGTTTGATCGGGCGAAACCTGAAATCGAAGAGGCTGAGGCGGATGAGGTCAAATCGCTTATCCGTAGGATTCTGCAATACGACCCGGCTCAGCGGCCTTCAGCTGCGGAGATTTTACAGGACCCATGGTTTTGCAAAACCTGATGTAGAAGTGCTAATCATGTTATCTGGTCATCTAATCATTTTAACTTACGTACGTATTTGGTCTATTTGGCTTGGCCAAGGTCCATTTGCATGTGAATAAGGAAATCCAAACAATGCCATCAAGCTACATCCTTGGGGACCAGTGCCGCATCTTGATGTGAAGATTTCTCATGCATACGTCAGATACGACATACGTCAGATACGATACCCAAGGGGCGTGTACTGGGGTATTCTTGAATTTCAAAACGCGATTAATACGATTCCCCACTCCTCTTCCACTTATTTCTGTTGATTACTTAAGTACTGAGGCCCCCCTGTTATCGTATAGATCGCATAATAGTGCTGCTCTAATCGTAAGGCTAACAAGGGTTTTCGCAGGGGGAGCTTGGCTGCGAAAAGATTAGGTACTTCTTCTGCTTTGCCCATATCTATCTAGGGGACCTTCGTATGTATCAGCTGACATAACTAATAGAGTCGCTCTTCTATGTTTATTTACACTGCGATATCTTTGGATCGTAGTTACGAGGTGGTCTTCAATGCGATATGCTCGTGAATACTTGATCGTGTTGAGTGGTACTATAAACCATCAGCTAGGCCTAACTTGACAGCCTATATGACAGAGTGAGGATTCTTGACCTAGCGTTAACACGGCGCGCTAGCAATACAAGGAGGAACAAAATGGATGCACTATGAGATTCATTGTAGCAGGTTCAGCGCCACTAGACAGGCTCACACCAAGCCCAGACAAGGGCCAATGATAGGGAGCTTCAGCATGGGAGAGGCGCAAAAAGATACTCCAGAAATCCCGACACAGGCATAGCTCACCCATTTTCTTGCAGAGTAGTTTTGTGACCTTTGAGGTAGCACAATTTACCCCTTCTCAGCATCCATAATGCCGTTGTAATAGCTATGTAAGACTCACTCGGCACTTAGTTAGATTGCTAATGAACCGAGTCTGCTACTATTCCCAGATTCGCTCGCTCATGATTGGCTACCCTTATATGATAGGGGTCCAAAGAGTTATAGAGTACGGATATATAGATTATCATTACCGCTCAATGTATCCTATGTATGCTATTCTACTTTGCCCATCTGACCACCCTTTCGGTAATAGTCATGGTGCAGCTAATATCCTTCGCGCGTCAAGCCTTACCCGCTGACACCGTCTGACACTATACTCCCAATATCTGCACTTGGATTACGCTAATGATCTGTTGTCATCCCGATGCGTACCAATTGCATATTGGCCTATAAAGTCAGGTTAGAGCGTGTAGATCCCGGAGGGGAATTGTGGCGCAACAGTATACTATAAATTAGAAGCAGTGTCCTTAACTTCCTTGGATCTTCGTTCAAACGAAATACAATCATCAAGTTCCGTAAAATTCTCTCAGTATTGTCTTTAAGTTACGATGAGGCCTACTGGAGTGCTCATGGTGGGCAGTGTGCCGGGAGAATCAAAGGAGGAAGTCTTCATGCGCTTCGCCACCGCATTGCCAGGCCGCTTGCAAGCTATTCCGGATGGTGAAGTTGGCGAGAGAGGGAACTACGTTCTCTGGCAAATGCAGCGCTTCCCCGATCTTGCTCGGCGAATTGAGCTGGGAGGGACCCCGCTGTCTGAATCAGGATCTGACTTACCAACTTTCACACTTGAAGACATTGCACCGACAGGCTATGATGAAGCAGCAATATCATCATACGTAGAGTTCCAGCGGCTCCGTCAACAAAAAGTTATTCCGCCAAATGTCCGTTTTCAGATCGGCCTGCCTTCCCCCTACAACGTCTTGACAACGCACGTCAAAACCGAGCTTCTCGATGCAGTCGAGCCATTGTATGAACGACGCTTCGCTGAGACAATTGATCATATTGTTGCCAGCATCCCTCATGATGATATGGTGATCCAGTGGGACCTAGCGCTCGAGATAATGACACTCGAAGCCAACAGAGGGCGCGAGGTTCATGATCAATACAAACCGTTCTTCCGAACGGGCGGCGATCTTGAAGGTCTTGTGGACCGCGTGGCAAGACTATGTGGACGAATTCCGATGGATGTTCCATTGGCTTTCCATCTCTGCTACGGTGATGCTCAACAAACCCATTTCGTTGAGCCTGTCGATACGTCACTTCTAGTTGAGCTGGCCAATGCTCTACTTGCTCGACCAACCCTTGGCCCTCGAACCCGGTGGATTCATCTGCCAGTACCCAAGAATCGCACAGACTTGGACTACTTCACGCCTCTGAATAATCTTAAGCTTGATGACTTCGGCTCAACACCTCCTTATGTATACCTTGGATTGGTCCACGCCAATGACGAAGCTGGAACAAAGAAACGTATCGAAACTGCACAAGCTAGTGTACCCTTTCCTTTCGGTGTTTCTACCGAATGTGGCTTGGGTCGGACGTCGCCTGAAGAGGTTGACGGGATACTCCATCTCTGTAAGGAGGTGACTGGGTGTCACACACAAGGGGAAATATGATGCTGCTACGATTATGCACGATCATGTTGGAGATGCGAGATATGTCCATATAGTGAGATGATGGGCATTTATGGTGCTTGAGGCGAGAAAATTAGGAGATAGATACATGTCATAAGGCAAGGAATTTTCCCTAAGGTTCTAAACTACTTCAGATTTTCTCGAGACACGGCTCTAGGATGAAACACAAGAACCGGTCCATCGTGACTTGCGGCAAAGTTGTCATATATTTGGGTATTCGCCTTCACGCTCTCTACCTTCGGATTGCCCACCTTGCCGGTATCAATGTTTCCTAAGTCTTCAGGCGCCAGCTCGAAGTCGAAGTGCCAGAGAGTCTTCGCTAAAACAAGGCTTACCTCAAGGTATGCCACTGGAATAGTCAATATAGAGTCCGTCAGAGAAGTGCTCGGGAAAGCTTCATGTTGTATCAATCGCTTACTCGTCTTTCCTTCGCAGCTGCGCGTTCCGACTGAAAATGGGACGAATGCATCGCGTTTAGCCATCTTAGCCGTGGTATCTCCTAGCCATCTATCTGGCATATATTCAAATGGACTGGGGAAGTACTCTGCGTTATGATGAAGACTGTAAATGTTGACACCAACTTGTGTACCGGGAGGGATGACGTGACCGCCCACTGTAAGAGGCTGATCATTGGAGGCCGCTTCACGCCATAAGGTACAAGGCACCGGCGGCGACATGCGTAATGTCACATCAATGCAGGCGCGAAGGTACCGACAACTTGACAGACGAGGGCCGCTGCTGATATCCTCATCATCGCGAAATGTACTGCGAATCTCTTTGGCAAGTTGATCATAGCAGTCTCGGTTAAGTGATAGGTAAAAGAAAGCTGCTGCAAGGGTTACTGCAACCGTTTCCTCTCCTGCATATGTGCGTATAGTGAGTAACAGAATCAAGGTCCCACAGAGGTGAGGTTGCACAGCTCACCAGCTGAAAGAAGAAGACAGCCTCGGTCCACAAGTTGCTTTGAGTCAGCCGTTTGACATCAGTATCTGTCTCGTTCCTATAAGCGGCCAAAAGGTCGTTCTTCGCGTCATTAGGTTGGGCTACTCGAGTTGCTCATCTTATTGATCGTTCGAAGGAGCCTCGCCCGCGGACTACTGAGCACAAATCTCAATATCACGCCTGTACGGAGCCACGAGAGTGGCGGGAACTGCATGCATAGATTTGTTCGTGTATTTCCGAAGATCAACGCTCCGGAGAGAAGAGAAATCTGTATGTGTCTTCAGTCTGGAGGTTGATGTCGTAGCCGAAACCCAGGTGCCCAGCGATATCCAAGCCGAGATACCGACAACGCGGTGTTAGATTGATCGGTTGGTTGCTAGAGACGAATAGTTGCTTGAGAAATATGTTGACCTGGTGCAGCATAGTAGGCTCGAAACTTCTGAGTGAACGATCTGCAAGCACTCTACTAACAAGATTTCTCTTCGGGCGGTGCAATCTCTTATCTGCAACTGGGAAACATTTTGCAGATCAGGTTGCGCTGCAGAGTAGAGATGAAATTTGGCGAAATGCTCATTCTGATATATGTCTATATTCCATCAGCACATCAAGAGCGATGCTGCGTCTAGTGAGATTTCACCTTAGAAGGCTTGGACGGAGTTGAAGACCAGTCGGTTTGGGGACTGTCTCAGCACCGGACCTTAAGAAAACTCAGCGATAGTACTATTCTCATGTATCTGAGGTTAGGGCTAACCATATCGTAGGAGGTTCTTGTAGGTTTGGAGGTGTAAACACCGCTTCACTGCGAAATACCCACAGTACGCATCCGACGCCTGTGCAATGAGGGGTCCGGGATACTTGCGTAAGGGATGTAGTAAAAGTCGATAAGACCATACGAAGCCAAACTGAGCACAGCTTATAAGCTCAATTCTTTTCCATCGAACTTTCAGCAGACCAGGTTGTGTCTAGGCTTACAAAGAGGATGCACAACCCGCCGCCATATCCGACCAAAAGGCTGAGTATTGAACACATTATGTGGGACAGTTTACGATTGAGGAGCAGGAGGTAAGGCGATATAGAAGCGAGAGGGGCTGTAGTTGTAGAGCCACCGTGGCGCATTGGTAGGAGCAAGGTAGATTTGCATACAGTGATATATAATTGCAAAGCTGAGCTACCTTGGAAAGTTTTGGAAGGGCTTTAGAGAGGACAGCTAATTCTTGGGTTTTCTTATGGCTTAGAGACCCCTTTCCGCGCGTCCCCTAACATGGCTTGATTACTTAACGACGCGGGGCTATGCTAAGAACCAACAAAGCGACGGCGTTGAGGATCAAACAATAATTCCAAACTGTGCAAGGCAAGCTCACAAAAAATCTTACGAAAGAGAAGTGATAGAAAGTCGCATTTATACACCTGCCTCAAGCTGAGTTTGTTACCAACCTGGGGAACGCCAGCCGAGTAATCGGTTGTGCGAGGAGTTTACGGGTGTTCTGGGCGTCGATGTCGGTATCGCCGACAACTTCTTCAAACTTGGCGGACACTCTCTCGTGGCTACTAAGCTCGCAGCGCGAGTCAGTGTCGGCTGAATGTCCGCGTTTAGGTTAAAGACGTCTTTGATGACCCGGTTCCTGGCCAACTAGCGGATAAACTGAAGCTTACCCGCTTAAGGAGCTGCAATGGGACAAATGGCATACGGAACTATTAGCAATTATCCTTCGACAGGAAATCGATGATTGCTGGGGCCTCTCAACATAGACTTCCCGGTCGAGTCGGATTTACTCAGTCTCGTTAGAAATTGTCACGGTACAGCACCTACCACCTAGCGAGTAGGGGCCGCACAGGCCATAAGCCTGCATGGGCCCTACGGGTTGGCTATATTAAGCCAACCCAAGGTGCAGAGATTTCCTCTTGTCTCTTTCCTCCTTTGTGCTACAACAAATAGTCATTCTGGATTCGCCAGCGATTGGTATCGTGACAGAAATTGCAAATCCCTTACTGAGTACTTTGATATTTTTAGGATCGTTTTTGGTGCCGGTCGGAGGCGAGCTTTACTAGGTTGTTCTGAAGCACGTCGACATATCTGTCAACATAATACAAGTAAATGAAGAGGGCGACATCGCCACAACTGCTATCCTGGACCAGGACTCACTTCATCCTGTCAGTTCGAAGCGACCATTGCTACTGGAATCGGGTCCGAGATGAGGGCTCAACACAACCAACACCACTCAAGGGTGAGGTGCGTGAGCCTCTGAATGGCTCTATGAAATGGAAAATCAATGAATTCTTGTGACTTGAACACTTATGCATAGAAATTAATATGTGAAAAAGCTCAACGGGAAATTGAATTGTAAGCTCCTTGGTGGTTGATCACTCTGGGTCTGCCACCTTGCCAAAGCTAAACAAACTATGCTGAAAATCCAACGCGATAATGCTTACGTAATCAATACCCCTATTTCGCTACAGATTCCGATTTTGAAGAAAGATGGATGCTCGCTCCGTGTAATACTTCGAATGAATTATTCAAGTCATGACGCCTTGAGTCTAGAGCACGCTCCCCACGCTCTATATAATGGGAACAAGCCCTTAGCGCCGTCTAGAATTGCTCAGTATACGCAGCATTCCGCCCAGAGTCGGAAGGATGGCTACAAATTTTGGCGCTCCACTCTGCAGACTTCGTCGATGACTAACATAAAAGATGTAAGCCCCCGGCGCTATAGATTCGTGGAACAAGGATAGATTCACGATGTCAATATAATTGGTAATGCCACCGCTGACGGGTCTTGTGTGCAAACCACCATTTTCGTGAGCCGGGCGAGTTTGTGAATCACAAGAAAGGGCGGATTACATGCTCGAAGAGCTTAGCGAAAAGATTCACACCCTTAATTTCGGTTTTATAGGATCCTGATATGTAGCAAGTGCTTAGGCAGGAGTGTTGATCCTCTTCTATATATACTCATGTTGTATTCGATGTACTATAGCGATCTTAATATTTTTTTTTCTTCCTTTTAAGGCATGTTTACCATCAACCTCGGCGAAATACAAATATAAAAATCAATATATGTGCTAAGTAACAAGGCCTCAGAAGGTAGCGCTTCCGGACTGACCTGAGAACAGCCACA
Organism: Xylariaceae sp. FL0255; assembly: GCA_022578795.1. Lineage (NCBI taxonomy): Eukaryota > Fungi > Ascomycota > Sordariomycetes > Xylariales > Xylariaceae > Xylariaceae sp. FL0255. Next base: position 61,427 of record MU388973.1, on the reverse strand, counting down.
TATAAACCAACTTAGACACTTAAAGCAAGCATTCCTTAGGTCACTCGTCAAGGTTTCTGAAGCTCTATAGAAGACAGGTCCCGCCCTCTTATCATGATTACTCACTCCCGATGCAATAACTGTGTTTCGCCTTGAGTAAAATGCGAATGCTTCACACTATTTTTCCATACCGCTCCTCGCTTAGTCTCATGGTAGTCTTCGACACTCATCGACTTAGGCACGATCCCGTTTAGACAAACTCTTTCGGCTTGTCGCCGATTGGTGGCTCTCGCTGGATTGCAGCGGTAAGGATATCTTTAGCTGACTTATACGGGGATCGGAAAGCACCGTCAGACAAAAACCATACCACTATGCGTATGGTAAGGGGGAAAAAAGGCTTAATAACCCCCTTTTGGCCCTTTCTTGTGATGCTCTGCAATAGCAGTAATGTAAGGAGCCACTGGCTATGGTAGGCACTCGCAAATGAGGTATCCAGACCGTTGTCTGTCCAAGTCTGACCCGAAGCCTCATGAATACCCTCATTGAGGATCAATGCCTTGATCTGAGAGATCGCCTGGATGGAATTTCTGCGTTGGTGGCGGCAGCTCCCTCGCACACACTTACCAAGTCGGACAAGTCAATTGTTAGGTCCCCGTAGATTGGAAGGATCTCTGCGGATGCATCGCGTAGTGCCGCGTGTAGAGCTGTTGCTACGGCACTATCTCGAACGATACAAATACAGTAGTCGAACCGAATTAGGGCTGGTCGCAATTCGACCAATCAGTGCTCAGCCAAGACCGCCATTTGCCCCTGTCAAGAAGATGGTTCTGGTCATAGACAGGCCTCCGGACGCACATGTGGTCCTCTGAACCATTGTGGTAGAAAATAAAAGTAGAATTGGAGAGCATGCGCGGTGGTGGGGATTTATGCGCCGAAAACAAGATCAGACCTGCTGTGGTGGAAGTTGACTTCATGAGTTTGTGATGAAACTACGTACGGCTGTACTAGGTACTGACTACAGAACATGCAGTCGTATGTAGGGAGCAAGTCGGACGTAAGTGTAAGTCATATGCAAGGAGTAACAAGTCGCCTACAAAGCATCTTGATGGCGCTCGTATCTATTTCAGTTCGTCGCGCCTGGCTGAAAGAGGTAGGGGAAATAGGAAGGAGGGTGAGGGGTCGGCCGACTATACTTTGAGAAAACAAGCTTATTATCGACTAAAATATTGATAATATCTATTTGATCAGGAGAAATCTGGAAAAGGGCTTTTTACCCAGTCTTGGCTTCTCAGTTCCCTCTGCTTTCTTCAACTTGTAAAATATGAAAGGATATATCAGATCGGCGACTGCTGAGCCCATGAATAGAAGCATCGCCATAGGGGTACCTGCAAAAGGGTACTGCTCGGGGTAGTGCAAATACCTCAATACGAATAGACCGGTCGCGCCAACAGTGCCGATCCAACGGCAAAACCTATATCACCATTAGTCCAAGTCCCATTTGCTCTGTGCTCTTACTTTCGCGTGCACATGTGGTGCTAGCGTAGTCATATGATGATCACTCACCAAATGGTCCATGAGTGGCCTTTAGTATGGTTGCGGTGGAGGAGTTGAGCAACGCATAAGACTCCCATGACAACCTGGCAGCCGAAACCCGAGTAAAATGCGGCTTCTTCCACAGTCGCGCATGTTTTGATAAGTGCCCAGTGGGTAAGGAAAGACACCACACTACCGATCCCAACGATCAAGCCAAGATTATTCGCAACTAGAGGGGCGTGTTTCCACTGTTCCGAGCCAAATTTTATCGTTGTGTAAACGATCCCAAGATCAATAAGAAACCAAGGAACGAAAGTGATAGTCTCAGCAGGCGACAAGGGATAGAAAACGCCGTAGATCAACTCCCATCCGATATTGGCGCACCTGGTCTTGTGGTCAGCTTGATCAATATCTTGTAACATTCATTTACTAATCTAGGGATTTCGTACACTGCAACCATCGGCATACCATAGGACTTGTCTTTAAACCCTTGCTTAATGTAGAGAACATAGGCTACCGTCCAAAACGGGCCCAAGATCAATTTGCAAGCGGCTTGGATAGCCAAGAAGTAAACCGGCGGCTCACTATCAAGTAATTGGGGTGACATAACGATAGAATAACCGGTAAAAACGAATATCAATCAGCAAGTTGGTGAGCGAACTCAAGGAGGCAGATTCGGAATAGCAGAAGCAGAAGCGGAAGCAGAACAAAAGGAGAATCGCTGAAGCATGACTTATGTGCAATATGAATTAGATATAGCATTTGGTGCTCATTGACACCGAATTTGTCGAACTTGATAATTTACCATAGCTTACATTATGCAGACGCCCATACCTTGGCGTGTCTCTCGGCGTATAATATGATGGGGCACCATGTCTTGGCCTCCCACCTTGCGGGGAAACCTATCTAAAAATACTTTGTTATAGGGTATAGTTTGGTAAAGCATCCTATACAAAATATTTGTGATCATCCCTATTACTATTGCTTATTAGTTGCGCACAAAATTTACGGTGCCTGCATATGAAAAGATAAGATTTTCAAATCATTAGTAGAACCCGCCTATCGTCAGAAGCTCAATGGTATTTCTTGCCCTTGGCTATTAATCCGACAAATTACTCATCCACATCAAAAACGCGAGTGGCGACATGCTTGGCAAAAGTCCTACGTACAGGCCTTTATTGCGAAACCAGGATTGACGTTATTCAACCTTTGGCCACCTTAGGAGAAGATCGCCTACTTCACGAAAACCGAGACTCGCAATCCGGTTTGTTAAACATATAATTAAAATTCTGAGTTTGTTCAATACTTGATGGTCATTGGTTTGAACCTGGTGCGGTATTGATTATACTGGCCCAGTCGATTGTTGAGGTAAGTACACACAGATTTCCAGGTCTCACGAGCCTAGCTACAATAAGTCCTGACCGCTACGACACTCTTGTTTCGCCCCAAGACAAAAATATTCCAAGTGAAACTACCCAGTTAACTATCATTGATAACCTATTGGGAAAATGTTGGAGGCTGGTGCTCAAGGAACTAGGATACGGAACTGAAGGGTTAGAGCATGATTGCAAAGGGAGTACAATGCGACACAGTTCGATTGTGAGTGTAAGGGGAGAAAAGTAGAGCCCTTTCCGATGACTCAAAGGCGAAGACATGATTTTCGACCCATACAACTACCTAGGTATGCAACATCTTACTTGTGGCTCGCTATGCGCTTCTATATCAAAAGATATGACTTAACCAGGGTGATAGGTGCAAAAAACTCTTATCTCGTTGTGACAACTCTCTTCCGGCCCATTCCCTATAGCCATGCTGAAGTAGCTACTTTGTCTAGCTTCAGACTGGGTCGAGCGTGGCGCAATGGTCGTGTGCAGATTTCCACCGAGGACCTACGATTGGTAGATTTACTGAGGCTGTTGCTTAATAATCAGCATGCCGCTTTCCTTTGGCCCTGACGGACTTCACAGTAACCTATTGGTAGTTTTTATATCTACTAAACTCTCTATAATCGAAGGTGTCTGGTGCTGTAAAGCTAAAAAGTATTTATTAAGCTGGGGTGTTTGTCATTCTTAGAAACTCTATATATTTATCAAGGTAGACCTTTTCTAAGAATTTTTTCCACAAAGATCAGCTATACAATCACCGTGAGACCATGAGCCGCATGATCACCAATAAGAATAGAAGCAATATATATATAGTCGTTGTTCACGAGCCTATCTGCTGCACCTCGCCGCTCTAAAGGATAACGCTGTGCTGGGTATCACTAATTGAACAATTTTTTCCCTGGAACGAGAGGAACCCCATCCTGTAGCGCGCTCTATTTCTTTGGACTATGACCACTATGGTACCACTGGCTGCTGTCAATGCCTGCAATGATCCGTCTGGTGGCCCTTGTGCTGCTGCGTTCACCAATAACCTGGCTTCGGCTTCTATCTTCTGCGCTATTCCGTCTACGGCTCACTCGACATGGGCCACAGGTTATCCGTCGACAGAAGCAATGTCAGGACCTCACCCACAGCTTAACTCGTTTTGTCGCCTGCCAAGGTTTGATGAATGGGAATGATAGTGTGGTTAGAATGATGGTTCAACCTTCAATAATAGCTGATGCAGTGGCTTATCTAGTTTCCAGAGTAAGCTTTTGGTAAGTCAAATGCTCAGGAGAATGAATTAAAAACCAACATGGCATGGAAAGCAACTAGCACATGATATTACCAAACTAAATTACTGATTTTGAAAGAATGAGGACCTTTATCATTCCCAGAAACCTAAGACAACAGTAGTGCGAACAACATCAATATACTAGCTGATCACAGCTCCATCTAACCTCACTTTCGCCACCTAACAAAATCAAAAGGCCACAATCATCATGCACGGGTACATTTCAATGTACCGGCAGTCCAAACATATAAGTGCCTTTTTTAATCGGCATTTGACACGTGCGCTGTTGAGGCACCTAGTAAGTATGCGGTCTCCCTAGCGGTCAAGTCTTTTTGAAGCTGCAGGGGACGTTGACCTGATTATCTCGATTGTTCAGCGGTTGGCATTTTTGCTACACGAATTGGAAGGAATGGATATCCTGTCGGCCAGTTCGGTATGAAGCCGAGGATGATCAGCCCTAGGTATCCTGACCCAGATGCTGGGCAAGTTAGCTCGGTGATTCGCTACTATGTGTACATCGTCTGGGCCCGAAGGTAAACCTCACCCTGAATGTTAAGACCACACGTTTACCCCTTTTGGTAATTCGCTTTTTGGGTTTAGAACACATAAAGGCGAAGAGGCGATGGTGACAGGAGTGTCTAACCAGAACTGGATAAGATCGATAGGGCGGTCCCCAATTCGCCATGCGAACTATGTGAGCTTGGAATATTGCCAGGAATGTACTGAAGATCATGACTTTCGTCAAACTTGGTAAAGCATTCAGTAAGTCTACAATTTACTAGACTCTGCATTTGGCGGAATGTTATACCTGTCGAAGCCTATGACTGACATGTCAAAATTGATCAAGCGTGGTGAGCGCTTCAGATATGACATAGATTCAATAGTATTTCTGCTACCTAAGCTCCTTTTCGAATCGTCGACACATATTCTGCTAAGTCAGGAGAACAATACTCTGACATATGCACATATGCTGTCGGAAAGCGTCCGCCTGAAACAAACTAAGGGTCTGACTACCAGGAGCTAGACTTGCGGTAGTCAGTGCCAAGTGCCGCTGTGGCACTTACCGACGCATAGCACGCATACGTAGCTTGAGAGGGAAATGCCACAAGTGGACATGCACAGCCGGGGCCGGCCCCCGGATCTGCTTCCCAGCATTGACAATCTGCCTAACACATTTTCAACACAATAGTCATTGTATGCTGCCATCGCTTTGCTGTTATGTTCTATACGAAAGCTTACAGAAAGTTGCTGGTGTGCCCAGTGTAGGCACATGTCCTGTACCAACATTTATTGTCAGATGCTTTCGCATACTCCTCCTCCCTAGCTAAGTATCATCCGTCCAAATGCGAATAATAATCTGGTGAATGCTGTCACACTTCTTGAACACTTCAACAAAACTGAAGCAATTGAGCGACCTATAAAGACTTTTGCGACTTTTCACCTTCTCTTGGGAGCTGAGATAGCTGTGTGAGGGCTGGTATGTCAAGTCTCTGATAAACATGTTGAACTGTTCACTTTTGATGTTTACTTCAAAAGATCGTTATGGCCATAGGATTAGCCTGAGCTGCAGGGGCCGAATGCTCCTTGTGAAAACAAATATAGCTAAGTCTGATTGCAGACTGTTTGCCATAAACATGCGGCTATTGTGTTACTCAGCTGGGCCTCAATCGTTTCTTGTCCTACTCACATGCATGTTTCGCGTTTTCCTAGGATTTGAAAGTGATATTCAGATAACCTTAAAGTGCCGATCAAACATCTACAGTCATAGCTCAAGCCACGTTGTTTGTTAATTAAGGTTACTAATGATAAGGGCTCTTGTCTAAGGCGCTGCCCAGCCCTTGGCGTTGACGTTGGCACAGCTTCACAGTAATTCGCGACTCGGGCTAACCCGTGATGACAAAATGTACTGCATTACAGGTATCTGTGCCAGCATACCAAATGGAAAAGAAGCTGAAAGTGACAGAAAATACCATGCCAAATCAGATCCTGACAGCGCTATCCTCAGTGGCGTAAATGAAGTAGTTCTCCTACTCGAATTGACTTGAAATGACAAGTAAGGCTGACTGACTCGACGTCGCGACTCGCTCTACTACAAACTTGACGCTCTGGTATTTTGTAGTCATGCACGCGATGTCTTTTTCTTGTATAATAAGAGATCAACTGCCCCAGTAAGTTGACATGAGAATAGAATGCAGAGCCAAATCAAGCTTCCGTTATAGTACCACAAGTACCTTGTGGTTATTAGTGCTACCGACAACTACTATCCTCAGGAACTATATGATGGCTTCCAAGTCGATGAAGGGTAGCTTATATGAGCATATCGAGGAGTTTCCCGAGTACACTCCTCCTACATCTGGGATTCTCTCTTACCTTCCATCTGGCCTTGTCCCGTACGGAGAACTGGCAAGAATAGAAAAACCGCCCGGTATATACAACCTTTACTTCCCACATCTCTTCGGAACACTCTTCGCCGCTTGCGTCAAAGATGGGGTTACCTTCAGTGCCTTCGCCTACTACAATTTTGTGATATTCACAGGATCCATCTTCGTGCGCTCCGCTGCTTGCTCCTGGAACGACTTCGCGGATAGAGAGTACGACAAGGATGTGGCTCGATGCCGCCTGCGACCGCTAGCCCGCGGCGCCTTGACTCTTTTACAAGGACACCTCCTAACTGCATTCTGTACGATAATTTCACTCGGCTGCCTTTACCTACTTCCCGAGAACTGCTGGCCCATAAGCGTCCCCGCCATACTGCTCGCGGCGATATACCCATTTGCGAAGCGCCATACCGACTTCCCTCAGATCATTCTCGGAGCATCGCTCGCCATAGGATTTTCTATGGGTATTGGGGCCATCGATGGAGCCTTTGATCATATTAAGAGCAAGAACTCGGTCCAGTTGCACTACCGCTTTGCTGTCGCCGCTTTCTCCCTCTCCATATTCGCCTGGAACGTCCTGATCGATGTTGTCTATGCCCAGCAAGATGTCAAAGATGACGAGAAAGCCGGAATCAAGAGCATGGCGGTTCGCTTTCAACACCAGGCTAAGCCCCTCCTAGCCGTGTTTGCGATAATCCAGATCGCGTCATTGATCACTGCCGGTGTTTGGGCCGAGTTTGGAATCGCTTATAACATTGTTACTTGTGCAATCAGTGCATTTTCTTTGTTTTACATGCTTTTGACAATCGATCTGACCAATCCAGCTTCGTGCGCGAAACTCTTCAAATCTGGTCATTGGATTCTCAACCTTGCAGGAGCTGCAGGCCTTGCACTTGAATGGCTTCACCTAGTATAGACTACCACAGAACTATTTTACTTCTTGTTATTTGGGAGCTCAGCCATGCCGAGCAGGCGTAAGGGTTAGAATTTGGGTAAAACCACATAGGACAAGTCATTAGAAATGAAAACTAGATTATTACTCTATCAACAACTCTGCGGTGATATGAGTCCTTTAGTAAATGGGCTGCTTAGGCAGGCCTTCTTGAACCATCTCCCAGTATTATCCTGACTTCCGCGTCTCGCCCTTCCTAGCATTGCCCTATATCGACCTTGCGACTTTCATCATCCCGAAAGTAACATCTGAGCCAGCCCGAGTATTGGGCCCCACTGTCCCGCGAATGAAGATGCGACATGTGCCTCTCTGGTCACTTCGGCGTGTGTTTCCAGACCATCACCAAGACCATATCAGGAGCACATAGCACCAGCATCGTAATGATGAGCGTGTTACGACCACCGGCTCTGAGAAAGAATGCTGTCACTGGAAAAGACAATTTCCGCTGTGAAAGGGCAAACTTAACACCTCTGCAAACAGGCGGGTATTTCTTTACACAGCATAGGTATCTAGGCTCAGAAAGACATAAAAAAGCTCTCCGGTACAAAGGTTGCATTTCCTACCCTAACAGTCACTTCCGCCTGCTAGGTTATTCTTATCTTTACCATCGCTGCGACCGCCTTGCTGCTGCTACCCATTTAACCCTATGGCTATGTATTTCTCTTGTACGCTACTAAGTACTCCATGCACATTTAGGTAGCCGCCCTACAATATCCCATTTGTTGAATAACAAAAACAGTGTCAAAAGTAAGATCAATACAACCCTATGCAGAGTGCTGTTAGAGTAATAGAAAGACTGCCAATGCGTAAGATAGGCCGTCATGCAGCGACAACTGCGGAAGTGGCGAAACAATGTAACACAGCATATGTGATGTATCCCAATCACAGAAATTGACCATGAGTTTCGTCACTCTCCGTAGGCAACACCCGCGGAATCTTACCCCGCCATGAATTGGTTCCCCTTCAGTAAGGACATACCGGTAAGTGAATGTTACATACAAGGCACTATGCACGAATACGGATCTGATTGGCTATGTGATCTCTAGGACTCGGAAAAGTTGGCGAATCATGGCATGATCTAATAATAGAAACTGGTTCAAATCCGAATCAGCAAGAATGATCCGGGCCATATCACGTCATACCCACAAAATGCAACTTTCTCCAAGCGAGGAGACCTGGACCTGCCTGCTACGAAGTATGCACTTTTGGGGTTCTTCGACATGACACCTAAGACTATCATTCCCAAAGTCGGCCCACGTGAGGCTTTGGAGTTCCATAAGTCAGCCAGAGGTACTCAAAGTACTTTTGCCCAGGGATGATGGTATGGTAAAAGCCCCACCGCCCCCCGGTGAAGTTTGCTTTGCTTCATTTCAGGCTCCAAGGCTTTTGATCTTAGCTTGACAAACTTAGCCTAGCATACAAACGCCAACACACTGCACCATGTCAAACCAGATTCGAGTGGCTATCTCAGGAGGGGGGCTAGCCGGTGCCTCTCTGCTATTTGCTTTGCTCAGGAATCACATATAGATGTGCATATCTTTGAATCGGCCGAGACATTCATTCAGCCTGGGTAAGGATGGCTTGTGGGTAGCCCATGGGTACCCATAGGAACCCATGGGTTTCTGTGGGCGGGCTGCTCTGTGGGTGGGTTTTTTCCGGCCCGCCCATAGAAACGCATGGGTACCCATGGGCTTTTGGGTTGTAGCCCATGGGTACCCACGGGTTTTTTTGCAAACGAAAAATGTGTGCTAATCTATGTAATAATCGTTTTTGGAGAAATTAGAACTACCAGATCTGGGTTGCCAAGAAATCCATATAGGCTCTATGGGTCGACCCATAACCTATAGAACCTATTCAACTACCTATAGAGCCTATTTAACTACCTATGGGTTTCTATGGGTTAAAACCCACAACCCATAGAGCCCACATCGACCCAATGGGCTTATGGGCTGCCCATGGGCTTATGGGCTTCTTTCTGTGGGTGGGTTGTGCCAACCTTAAGCCTGGGGCTGCTGTAGGCATTACACGCAATGCGTTGGCAGCCCTCGACGCTATCGGACCAGCTGCGTTGCAATGCGTCGAACGCGCAGGAGCAGTTCCTATGGGAGGGCTTCGCTGGATGCTTGCCCAGGGTGAGGGGAAAGGCAGCATACTCGGCGATCTTGAGGATGACCCCACTAAAGGGGAGCGGCGCACTTGCATAGTCCACCGTGCCGCATTCATCGGGGCCCTCTTGGCTGATGTCCCCCCGGACCGTATGCATACATCAAAAAAGCTCAACAAGGTCGACAATAACCCTGATGGTTCCCTTGTACTCCAATTCGCCGATGGCCAGTCTCACGAGTGCGACATCCTTATTGGTGCCGACGGAATCCATAGTTACGTCCGTCGGCTGATTTTAGGTTAGTCTGACCCTGCCGCATCTCCGAGGAACACTGGATTCTGGTGCGTCATGGCTTTGAAGCCGTACGCAGAATCTCAAGCTAGCCTTGGCGATCAGTTCGTGAACATCAACGACCCGCGCGAATACGACTGGCTGGGCGATGGTTCTTACATGATGCATAATCTGTGGGAGCAGGGCCAACTTGTGCAGTTCATAATTGCTTCGTACGAGAAGGATGCCGAGCAATCAAAGGAGTGGCGACGAATGGTGACTGCCGACGAGATCAAGTCGCTGTTCAAAGACTGGCCGCCTCACTTGTACAAGGCCGCAACAGAGGTAAGAGACTGTTTTACGTTTTATATCCGTCTTACTAGGGGAAGGCTGACAATGAGTACCCTTTATAGTTACTCTGCGATACACCTGAGCAGCCGGCAATGTACCTCTGGGAACACCCACCGGCGCATACTTATGTATCGGGACCTATCTGCGTCATGGGTGACGCAGCGCATGCTACCACACCTTGGTAGGCTTCCGGAGGTGGAATGTCCATTGAAGACAGCCTCATTCTGTGGAAGCTTCTTGGCCGCGCGAAGACACCCTTCGAAGCCCAAGTAGCTTTGCAAGTGTATGACGAAGTCCGTCGACCCCGCACACAGCGTATCGTTGAGTCAAGCCGAGGAACAGGTTTGATGGTGACGGGAATCCATGAAGAGACAAAGTTGCACGTGGAAAAGTTGAAAGAGAAGTTGCCGCCTCGGTGGGACTTCATCAATAACTTGGACGTCAACCAGAACGTTTCGACAGCTGTGGAGATGATGGATGAACAGCTGAAAGGGCATGATAGCTAAGGTAGGGAGATATGGGGGTGTAAGGCATATCCACAGATAGCGCTGTCCATGACTAGACCCAGCCGCTCGTTTAAAATAAAAAGACAGTCTCATCTGTTCAATTTATCGTGCTGTCTTTCTCAATATCGCATACCTTGTTCTTTTGGTAAACACGGTGATTATGGTACTGGAGCCCACCACCAATACAGGGTAGCCTCAGCCACAAAGGGGGGACTAATCACCAGCCATCATTCCAGCCCTGATTTTACAGAGTGTCAAGGGAGTTAGACTTCCACATGACAGGAAGAAAGGGAAACCATTCGCGAATTCTATTCGATATAACAAGTGTGCGGCTTTGCAAAAAAGGCAATGTAAATGCGTCCCCAGGGATTGACAATAACTGAGACTTTGCATTCGGGGTTACCCACCTACCGGATCCAGGGGGCGGGCGCTGTTCTCGGTCAATCAGCTATCAATCCCTAGATACGTTACCTTATGTATCTTTCGTCAGTAAGATGAATTACCAAGGGGTGTGAACAAAAGTTATTTTATTCAATTCGCAACCTACGGTGTCCACAATGGACAGTTGGTGGCAGAAATATTGGTGACGTCAAAGTCGGATCGGGCGCTCGACCCAGTCAACGTCATTCTTACTATATACTTAGATAAATGTACACAGTGATGGCAGCAACCCAAGTTTACATGTGTGATCAACTCTACTCCTGAATCATTCTTCATTGTATACCTAAGCGACACGCGCGACTACACACCTTTCACTATATCCCTCTATTGAGTGCTTAGTGAATGACTAGATCTCTCGGCCTGACCGTTGTAAGGATGGTGGTACGTAATACCGAGCTGATTTTCCCTGATACTTCTCCGTCCGTCGTTCTGAGCCCTTGCCGTGATGTTTTTCTCATAAAATAGAAGAGGGCCTAGGCGTCCGCTGTTGTACAGAATAAATCTAACAATGGTTCATGTCATGGTGACATCTACCGAGTGCCGTTGGATAACAATGCATGAGCGGTTCTGGAGTCTGCCACCCTCGAATGCACATCCCAATTGTTGGTGGTTGAAATATGATAACCGAGTGTGACATTAGGTTGTATAACACAGGCTCAGCCCGCCAATTTGCCAGAGTAGGAGGTGGACCGCCGCATTAGCGAGGCGGTGAAGGACCATCATAATTGATGATTGGTGCACCTGACGGTTGGCGGTGCTTGATAAATCTGGCATAGGCTTCATAGCCGAGAAAAGGCGGGTATATTGGCCGGGTATGCACCTAAATTGGTAGGTAGGCTTTCTGAGGACAGATGATTTAGGGCGCTGCCGAATTCCAAATCCCTGTTTTTTGTTATCTACCTTCACCCGCAGACTTTCAAAGGCCCTACCCTTGGAGAGAAAATAGATCAAGGAATCTCTAACTGTTATGGCAGTGTAGAATTGTAATGTTTTCATTGGATCTACATAATCAGATTTGTAGCCTAAATCCTGATCCTGATGCTCGCATGACGCCATCCATGCCTACTTCATCAACCGCCTCACATCGTGGCCGGGCTGCAGGATCTTGGGGCACGTCATTGCATAGGCTGAGATACGGTCTAGACTAGAAGGAACTTGCATATTATGTTATAGCTGTTCGGTGACCCTGCTGCACTTCCGACCTATCGCTTGTTGGATGATTGATTGATAGTGCCCGGAGTTGGGTCGCAGTTTAAAGTATTCGGGTTCGGAGCAACACCCTCGAAAGAGATAGGGAGTGGAACTTGTTGGATTGCAAATATGCTTTTCTCTGAAACTTTCTCTCGTATCCATTCATTAATAACCCCTTTACACTGGGCGTGCCAAAAACATTGTTCATAGACTCAGATTCCTCTAACATGCTACGCGCAGCGTAGCACATCAAGTATATTATAATGGAAGTATACCGTATATTTGCGGAACGTAGAGAGGTATTAATGCATTGGTACCAAGGTACAGAAAGAGTTTAGTTATGAGAAATAGAACAATCTGTCTGACTCAAAGAAGTGTGGGAGCTGTGCCACTCAGCTACACATGAATATCACCAAGCGTCTTTCTACTTCACTTATTTGCCGAGAAAGCTGGCGCAGAGATCCATAAATCGCTCTGGTTCTTCAATATGAGGCATGTGAGCCGACTTCTCGAATGTCACCCACCTAACCCGCGGTAATGCCCAGAACCACGGCTCGATAGCAGCATCCCTCACCTCATCATATCTCCCATTTAAGATGAGGACGTCAGCCTCAACCTGATGGGCCTCTCTCCAACCCTCCCAATTCTTGAAGGTGCCAATGATGGTGAACTCGGACGGCCCTTGCCTGCAACCATCACGTTTAGATCCATAATGAATATCTAGAAATTGAAGTGAAACTCACAAAGTCTGATAGGCCGAACAGTCCTCTCCGAGGTGTTTAAATCCAGTCTGCAAAAGCTCAGGCATCGGGCTCAAGCGACAAAAGTACCTTCCGTAGAACTCCGAACATGCAGCATGATATTTCGGGCTGTCAAAATCTTTGTCGTGCTCACATTCTTCAATTACCTGACGAATATCCGCAGGCATCTCAGCCAGCAGCTCCCTAGAACCTTTTGCGAATTCCGGTATGCTGGCAGGGGCACTGGCAAGTATCATCTTCCTGAGTCCTTTTGGTCGAGTACAAGCATAGGCAGCACCAAGCACTTACAAGCATCGTCAGCGTGTGTATGCACAAGCAAAGTTGGTTCCAGTTTCTAAGATACTTACTGCCTCCCCAACTTTGCCCAATGATATAGAAGCCAAGTTGATGCAGGTTGAAGTGATCAATGAGGTTTGCCAGTTCCTTCAGGAATAGATCAAATGTCCAGAATGAGCTGCCCGGCCTCTCTTCCGGGAACCTCGTTGATCGACCACATCCAATCTGATCATAAAAAATGACAGGAATGTTGCATCTCTGGTAAATCTCTTGGAGAGGGGTCATATACTCATGAGCTGTTCCTGGCCCACCGTGAAGAACAATAAGCGGTGGACTCTCGAGCTTGCCAATGACTTTGTACCATGTTTTAGATGGCTTTGAAGTCCCTGTGGCGGCGAATGGTATTTCGCCTTCCACGCCGATGGTGGGCGTCATAATTGCGGCGCTTTCCGATGACATTGTATTTGAAGAAGTGTAACTAAGTAGAGTTGAGAAAATCAGTGCAGTCAGGGGTAGCTGAAATCAAGTGAAAGATAAAGATAACTTGTACATCTTTCCATTTTTGCCTGTTAGAGATAATACGTTTGGTACTTATATTCCGCTATATTACTTCTCTCGAGATCGAGCGTTCTGATCTCCACCTCTTTGTGGCTCATCAATGCCTGATCTATTCTAAGTTATATCAATTTATTTTTGGGGGCTATGAAAGTTGCTGATTCTTGCCGCTTTGGGTGCTCTGCATGTTATGTCTTCCGAGATATCGGCCCAATGAAACTCAATGATTCAGACCAGAATACAGCAGGGTAGCGCCTCGCATCCCTGCATCTTTGCTTTACGAAATCGTATAGCGCGCAGTGTTGGTAAGGGAGTTAGTTATTCAGAGTTTTGCCCTGAATAACTATAAATAACTATGCCTAATTAGGCTTAGAGTTATTCGCTCAACCTGCTGAATTTAGTTGAAATAACTCCTGGATAACTCGAGTTAGTTAAAAGAATCCTGAATAATTTACCAACACTGATCGCGCGCATGTTGACTCGCAGTCATACATGATACATTGACAAGTGGTGAATGAAACCGCAAGCGGGGAGTCGACACTAAATAGAATGGCAAATGTAACGCAATACCACGACGCTACTCGGCAACTGATATTTCCGTGGCAATCATAAGGGCAGCAAGGCACCGTGTGCTAGGCAGCCTTAATGGAAAGATGTTTTAGTTCTTCAAAGATCCCTCACATGCCACTACTACTTGAGTAGGTAAGTATACATCGGTTGAATGTACCTTCTAAGGCAAGGTAGCCCGACAGCAATAGATGCATAGAGCTTCCGATTTAGCGAACACGACTTAGGCAATTCATGCATACCTCTCTCTAACTTTTGATTTGATTTGCGTTTACTTCACTACCTCGCCGTCGCATCCAACAATCCATGCTACAATTTAGATATGCACCCATCACAGGGAACAACTTCATCCAGTCAAAACTCAGTGGATTATTCCGAAAAGGGCCGATCGATGCAGGCCAATGACTGGGTATATACGTGGTACATGTGTAATTCTCAACCATGCTCAAAGCGTTTTGAAGGTTGGGGATCTTCCGCCTCAGCCTCGTCCTATTCGACATTACTAGATGTGTTGCAACTGCTCACTGTGCTTTCATTTCTACTCTCCGTTATGTACCCAGCCAAGTGGCGGATATCAGGTTGAAACGCTGCCTAGAAGTTGCATTTCCTGCAGTTCCCAGGCCTGATCCCAGTCCATGGCCATCTGGGTAGTAGGTTTCGTCATTTTAGTATGGTCGATACTGACATCGGCCGTGATGGAAATATATCCGCGGCGGCCTCTTGAATCCGCACCTAGAGCCCCTGCACTCAGCTCTGAATCGGGCCAATTGGGCTTGTGTCGTGTAGATGAAATTTGGCTCTGATGCTTTCGTAGATCATTGGCTAACATCAAGTCACTTCGTAGAGATTGAAAAAAAGACAAAAAATAGACAACACATGAAGCCGTGAAGTTTGTACACTGGACAAGCTGCAAAGAGATGAAGTAGGGAAAAGACCCAAGAGTCGAATCTTTCTCAGATAGTGTTGAGAGATACCCTAGCTCAAAAGCAGCAGCGACAATGGCACTTGGTATGCAATCAGATCAAGCCCTTCCAATAAGAATTAGAAGACAAACATAGTAAAGTCGTGCTTACAGTGTTCGCACCATGTAGAAACCTATAACAGTCAATCTCAAACGTAATGCCATTTGCAGTGGCAAGATGATCATCACCGGAAGTACTAAAAGGGCAGCATCGGCGAGGATATTAAGGACAGCTGTGTATGTGAGGAATATGCGCTGTTGTTCAGTCTAAGTCATCGAAGCTCACAGAAACTCTGCATTGATGAATGTGGAAGCTCTGACATACCTCATTGATACATTTCGTGTGATCTTGAATCCATGGACCATGCGTACCACATTGGAAAGCAGTTACAAACAGTGACGATGTTGTCCATGCCGCAGTAAGAAATGCCGATAGATATGTGGCATAATGATGACCCCTTTTGGGAGACAGAGAGAGAATATTGGTTAATACAGATGCCTTGGAAAGACCTACGCCAAGGAAGAAGAACAGAGCTCTCGCGAAGCCGGCCTATAATTTCTCAGCGATTAATATTAGCTGGTATTGACTTTGATTTCTAACCTTTTCAGCTGTTTGTAACTCATATGGCGCGATGCCAGTAGGATCCTGCCCGATGGTGATTCCCGGCGGTATCAACACTGTCACCGACTCAGCCACTCCCAAGAACTGAATACTCTGATATTAGTTTTGAACAGGAAGTGTGGATAGAATAGCGACATGTGTTCCGAGAATCGTAGCCGTACATAAGATGTGATGATGAGTATGTCCTCTCATCCAAAAGGTTTACCAGTTTTTTATATAAAATCTGGTCAACAGACGCATCACCAGAATAAGCGATGTAATGGCTAGAAGGAGCCAGGTAATAACCTGAAGAATGGATTTTTGGCTGGGCTGCATTATCTTTCTAGCATTGATAAGCCTCCGGAGAATGAAGGTGCAGACGAAATTGAGAGCTGAAGAAAATGATATCAACAGAGGGGGTGAGAAAATTGCTGTGAAAAAGAACATGGATGTGAAGAGCAACTTCGTTATATGGAAATGATGATGAGAAACAACCGGCTTCATGATTATTACCTACCACTAAAACTAGCTTACAGGTACTTTTTGCTTCTTTTTGCGCCAAACAAGTTGCGGGACATGACTGACGTCGCATCCAAAGCGGCCCCAAGGTGTCAATGATGCGGCCCGATAATTGGGTGGCAGACTGCAACTTGACGAGCTGACATATGATACAATTTGAGGGATCATGTTAACACTGCATCCTGCCTTTGCATGGATCCTGTTTCGACGTCGGTCCAGGGATCATTGGCGTATAATGCTGAGAAAAAAAGGTAGAGTAGCAGCGAAAGCTATACCCTGTACAGGCCACTCATTAGACTGGAGCGCTGCACATTACGGTATCGTATCATACATGCCAAGTGGCTTGTTCAGCTTTGGCCGATCTGTCATTGGTGAGAGGTAGGCGCCATCCAGGAGGTCCGTGGCCGCTTGTGGCCTGCGCTCCCTAAGTTGCACGATATCTTTCTTTCGTTACTTGTTTAAGACATATTGAAGGTCTCTTCATATGTGCACGGCAATATTCCTCTATTGGCAGTTGGTCATGTAGGTCACAGAACTGTCTTCCAAGCCCTTGGTAATAGGCATCCATCGCTGGCCAGAATTCAAAAGTCTTTCTCAACTGCTATATACAAACTTGAAAACATTCATCATGCATGCATGTGGAATGCACTACAGGTCCCGGGATTCTCTCCCTACTCAACCAGAGCCTGGTAGAAAGGAAAGAAGAACTATTGAGCTGACTGCAAATCCAATCACTGCACGAGAGCTCCTTGGCTATACTTCCATACCTAACTGAATTTGCACAGATGCTCCACCGGTGCAGCTTCTTTTCCGTTGCAATGCTCGCACTTGGTTTCAACGACCCAGCTCCTGTACGAAAATCCATTGAGCCATGCCTTGGGTGCATCGAAGAGGCCGTGTGATATCAATCTGCTTTGCTTCTGATTTTTCGGTCAGTCTTGAGGCATGCGTGTTGTAAGAAGCCTCTTTCATATGTTCCCATTGTCATTATGGGCAACCATCATCTGTTTCTGTATGTTTCATCATAGAAGCTATAGCGATCTCAATACGGATCGATAAACTCGGCTTGATGTTTTCCATTTAAGTAAAATTGTACGTTAAGATGATCCATAACTGCTAAAGTATACTCCTGACCCGTTTCGCGAGATGCGCGACCCCAAAGTCAAAAGCATTCGTCCAGGGCAATTGGCACACACGCATCATCACATGTTCCCAGTCTCTCCAGCCCATCTGCCGCATTCGCAAAGCAAGCATATTCACAGGACTTCTGGTACTACTCGGGCCGTCATACTCGATGCCGCAAAGAACCAGTAGCCAAAGTTGAACAGACAGGATGGTTGAGTCACCCATATTATTCGTCCTCTCAAATCTGGACAAGAAGTCCAAGAGTCTCTGGACGGCTGTCGTGGGAGAACCAGGGTATGAGCGATACCTTCGTTTGATTCGGGTAATCCAGAGCAGAGCTCCCTGCCGCACAGCTTCCGTCATAGTGTCAGACGTCAATGCCTCATTGCGTGTGGGCGTATCTAGAAGACGATGCGCCAATGGGTCAAGACAGAGACCCAAGTATACATACTCTTCCCATAGCGCATCACCCTTGACAAATAAATTCGAATCAATCAGGCAGGCGACCGAGTGAAGGTCCACCAAGCACGATGAAATATGGTGATAGCCCTCGTACACCCCGGTCCTCAAATCCGTGGAAGCATGATGGGGCAAAAATATTTCTTTCGGGTAGGGTGCTGGTGGGACCTGGGGGATCAGGTCAGACGGCAGCGGAAATCGTGGGTGGTGACCAGTTAGCAGTGATATGACCACATCGATCCTATTATCAGTTATAAGTATGAAAATCGTGCGTTGAAGAGGGAAGTGAACTCATCACTGTGACATACCAGAAGACCATCAGTCTGAGCTCGTTAGCACCATGCAAGAAAGAGCATCCACCCCGAGCGGCTATTAACGATTCCAATCCCCTCATGTGCATCAAAGCTTGCTCAAGGTCAGAAGATATCAACTAATTGTCGGCGAGGTCAGCGCGACCGAAAAAACAAGAGCAGAGCTGCCGCTATCACACTCACGTTGAAAGAGATGATAGCGATCACAGCACAAATGATATGCTCGATGACTGCTCTATCAGAATCAAGTGTGGCTAACTTGGACTTGATGCATCCGATTGACCCCATAGCGCGCTGCAGAGCCATTGCTTTGAATCTAGCTGGCCTCTCGTAAGACACGCCTGCCAGCCGATCGGGGCGAGTGAAGATCTGAGCGTAGTGGCTCAGGAACATGGATTTCTGAAAGGCGAAGGGTACCAAAAAGCTTTCGACCGGGAATTCTGAGCTCCAGGCGTCAATTATATGGAGATGTAACTTAAGCTGGTTATCACGTCGATCTCACCTGCCGCTGATAGGTTCCTCCCCGAGTGAAGCATGAACATTATTCCGTAGGCTGAGAACATGTCCATACCCCATTGGCTTTCTAGGACGCTCAGAGGATGCTGATCCCAGAAGGGACGAGCAATATGAGCCAAGTACCGATTCTCTACTGGCTTAGTACTACGTAGATTGGACTCAGATGTGGCGCTTTGCCCGGCGCTACTATCATCCGGTAAAGCTAGCACGACATCGAGCTGTGGGTTGCGCAGTCTTCTCCGCCGCTGCCTTCCAATGTCGCGCATGATATGCTGACGAATATTCGTATTAGTTCTACGATCACGGCCATGAACGTGAGTTGGACCACTGTTGTGAACAAAGAGGAGCGATGTATCTGGTCTTCTATTATCGGGCGTTTCTTCTGAAATCATGTTTTGAGGTTGAACGATTCAGGGCTTTATTGCGCAAACTTGATGGGGTAATGATGATTTCATGGAACAACGAGGAATGAATATGGATTTGGCATAGGATAATAGTAATTTTGAGCAGGGACAAGTTTGAAGCGTTGAAGTGTTGCAGGTTAAATCGGATGACTAATGTGGGCAGGGATGGGGCATCTTTAACTTGCAGGTTTACTCCCAAACGGGTAATAGGTCCCTGGTCAATTGCAGCGGACATCGTTGCCCTCAAACCAATCACATCTCGTACCAGCCCCCCTATTCGGACGACCCTGCTCCAACTATGGATCTACAACGTATATAAATTTACCTTAACATTTCCGCTGAGCACCCCTCGCCGTTCCAGTTCAGTGTTGAAGGATCAAGCAGCATTCTCGCAGAACACTTCAGTTGGACCCGTCCATCCTGACCGTTTCATCCAGTCCTCAAAAGTACTGGCAGTGACGCCAAGTTCCTTGGCAGAAATGTCCTCCTCCGGATCCAGAGCACCGTAGCAGACCTTGTCCGCTGGAGCCATGGAAGTCCATTCCATCATCTCTTTAACGTCCTCCCTGAATGCAGGGCCGATCATTGAGGCTGTCATATCTGCCCATTTATCATGGCTGAGTGGGACATGAATTGCTTTGCGCCCAGTCACTCGTGTAAAGGTTGCAGCCATCTCATCCATATTGACCATTGGGCTCAGGACTGGATAAACTTTCCCAGCGGTCTTGGCCGGACCAAGATCGAAGATTTCTGAAGCCATCATGTTTGTCAGCAATCGATTCCTAATAAAGCCAAGCAGAATATATGACGAGAAGAGAATAGCAGATCCCTCTAACCAAACCGGGAATAGCCTGTAGTCTTTCCATCACGAAGGTTCTGCAAATATGAATGGCAGTCGAATCGAAGAAGGTCTTGTCGTTGCAAAATGTACCTACTGGCAGCAAATATCCCGACATCATAAGCCGGGTCGACCCATTGCGTCTTCTTATCACTGGGGAATGGGGCACAGAAACGGACAATGCCATCAGCTATGGTAGAAAATTGAATCAGTTTCTGGCTACGAAAGCACATTACTGAGGGCTAATATTGAATGATTGCGTGTAATCACCTTGAAGTCGGCAATATTGGGGCCATGAATTGTTGCTATAGAAAAATCCTGGCGACATGTCAGTCATTAACCTTAGAAGATCCTCACCAATGAAATCACCACACGTACCTGGAATAACAGAGGTAACACAATCAAGTTCCTTCCTGGCGTATTGCTCAACCTCAAACTTATGGTCCATGTGATACATCTGAGTGAACCGGCCAGAAGTCGCGTTGGCCATGTCGGGCAGACTGTTCATCACGAAGTGCTTCACGCCACACTGCTTTGCCATGTCGACGATGTTTACCCCCGCATCTACTTCATGGCGAATTTCCTCGGGCAGAACCAGACGCTTGCCCGGGAGGAGCTCAATGATCATGGCGAAAACGCCGTAAGCTCCCGAGAAAGCGGTTCGTAGACTTCTAATATCGTACACGTCAGCGGACACGAGACTCACACGGTCTTTGGCGGCTTGGTATCTGTTGCGAAACTCCTCTGCCCAAGGAGTTGACGCGTCTCTCGTGACGGCGCGGATGGTCCACTGGGTCTTGGGATCATTAAGTAAAGCAGCTACCACTCCGTTGCCCTGGGCTGACGTAGCATTGAGGACAACAATAACCCGTCGATCGATTGATGCTGACATTTTGATATAGCGGCGTATGCTTCAAAGCAAGCATCGACGAGGACCAGGCGGAAGAAATCTAAATGAAGAAGACAAAATGAATAAGATGAAAGTGAAAATAAAATGAGGGTGATTTACCCGTTTGCCAACAGATCTACCTTGTACTTATACGAATAGAGCTGAACTTAGCATTATTCACCCGATAACTGTCCGGAGCCTTCTCCTTAAATTCGGGGACTAGGGTGTACCCTGCACGCAACCATCTAAACGGGAAATAGGTCTCCCGAATGGGGATATTCCACAACACAAGAGGCAATAGAAGCGGTGATAGCAAGAGATGAGTAGAGAGTCACTTTATTCATCACCACCTCTGCATACTCCTCCATGACGCCTGAAACAGTTCATGTGCCGCCTCATGTCGATTCGATTTCTAATCCACCTACGTCAGAAAAAAGCGTAGCTCAACACTTCTGTGTAAAGAAACTAAACAGCAGATGGATTTCTAATACGCCCGTTACGTGCAGGTGTAAGCTCATGATCCCATGTCTGGAACATATTTGACACGAAAATTCTCGAAATAAGATTATATAAATCCAGGCATTTCCCTCCCAAAACCTCGATATGAATTCCATCCGTTCCAAATCAAATCAAATCAACCGCACTCAGCAGCTTCCAAAACACCTTCGCGCTCTCCTCCGAGACTAATTACAGTTCCATTATGGCTACTCCCAACGAGATCACTCTCTACACCGAGGGCACCCCCAATGGTCTTAAAGCTTCCATTGCGCTCGAAGAGCTTGGACTAGATTACAAGGTATCAACATTCTCCAATTCGAGTTCAATGCCATCACGACTTGCACAACAAAAGTGCTAACCTGTCTATTCATGCTCAGGTTCGCAGTATGAAACTATATGAGCAAGAGCAGAAAGAGCCGTGGTTTCTAGCGATCAACCCCAACGGTCGCATTCCGGCTTTGACCGCCAAGGCCGAAAATGGCGAGGAGTTGAAAATCTTTGAGAGTGGCGCTATTCTGGAATATCTCGTGGCCACCTACGATAAGGATCACAAAATCTCTTACCCTTACGGCAGCAAGGAGCACTGGGAGACGGTGAGCTGGGTAGGTCAATCCATTCTCACATGATACATGCGCGTCATTGACACGGGAAAACAGCTTATGTGGCAGATGGGCGGTATTGGGCCTATCCAGGGACAGGCAAATCACTTTTTCGGTACAAGCCCTAACCCCCCTATCAGGCCGCATACAGATTTTGAGGGAATTGTACCTACCTACTTCTGGCTAATTTCGTCTTTCTTGTAGGCGCTGCACCCGAGAAGATCGAATATGCCATCAATCGATACGTGAACGAAAGCCGCCGCCTCTACCGCGTCATGGATGCCCATCTCGCAAACAACCCTCATGGATATCTCGTTGGAGATCGCCTCACCATTGCTGACATTGCTGTCTGGCCTTGGACGTGTGGTTGGAGTAAGTTTATAGGCTATTGATCAGTCAAAACTCACCAGCTTCACATCACTAATTTTATCATGTAGAGTCCTGTGGTCTGCAGACTATGGAGGAGTTTCCGCACGTCCAGAAGTGGATGCAGAAGCTTCTCGAGCGTCCCGGATTTGAGAGAGGCCGCAACGTGCCGGCTCCTCATTACCATCTCGAGCTCAACAAGCTCCCAGAGGAGGAGGTCGTGAAGCTCATGCGTACCCGATCCGCGTGGGTTTTGGAGGCAATGAAGAAAGATGCCGATGCTTGAGTGGTACCTCGGTCGTATCTTTCAGGAGATACATGTATAAACGATGTTCCTTAGCAGTATTGTAGATAGAAATTACACACTCGCTTCCCTCTCTTCCCAACATTTCTCCCTCTGTCTCAATTATCAACAATACCAAACCGAATGAAATGCAGGATTCTTCCAGCTCCGTATCTTCGTACCTAGTCTATAGAGGTGCACTGTGATTGGTGACTGGTAGGCTACCGCTCACCTTACCTTCGAGTATGTACTCGAGAGGTAATGCGTTCGGACTTCTTTCAATCCATAGTTCTAACTATCCGAGTTATGTTTCATTGTAGATTTGGACGCGATTTGCGGCATAGTCAAAGACCTCTGTGCACTCATAACCCGTTATTACCAGATCTCGTACACACACACACACACACACACACACATCCTCCCAGTTATACACCTCCAGGAACTCGCTTGAACTTCCATCTGTTTAGACAACTCATTTTGCCGAGTGGCCTATGTCGAGGACGCTTATGTGAGAAAAAGGGGGGGAAAGGAAGATATCGGTGGCGCAGTATGAGATACTTATAGATAACGAAAACCTGTGCAGTAGGTAATTGCTCTCACAGTTATCCCAAGTCTTGCACTTAAGATTTTAGCGACAACGTGTGATAAATCGCGATTTTGATGCCGCTTATGCCGCATTCAATTCAATGTAATGCGTCAATTATTTCAAATTCACGGGCAGCTAACGGACAAAACACCTGCCTGTTATTCAAAAGTGAAGAGCAGCTAACGGACAGACCAACTACCAATTATTTGAAATTGACGGGCAGTTAACGGACGCAGCAGCTAACTCGCATTCACTGTTGTCTGCAAACTACTACACGCACTAGAGTAGTTCTATCATCGGGGCAGATAATATCTCGGAAGAGCAAGGCCATATACCGCAGTACGTAAAGCTGCATTCTAGATGCGGTGTCAGTGCAGGTCCTTAGGCTAGGTTCTAGCTAGGATTAGATCCAAGGCCGTGCGACGCAGAAACTGAGAGTCTCCCAGTTTCTTTGTCCAGAAATTCAAGTCAATTGTTCACTCTCCTCGGAGCCAAGAGCCTGAGTGTAAGATCAGTGGTGTCTATGACTGTACAGAAGCAGCTGTATTTGACCCCAAGTGTCTATATATAGATATCTGCTGCGCCACAGATGCCATGTCGGAACCTTTCTTGATTTTGCTCAATCGCGATCTGCTCCCAGGGCGTGTGTCCCAAACATCACTAGGGCCTGGTTCCTGGCTGAAAGTTTGAGAACTCGGATTTCCGGAACTCGGGATCTCACCTTTAGTGTACAACCAGCTGGGAGGTTCCATTCCGTCACGTCAATGTGTGTGTGTGTGTGTGTATATGTGTGTGCGCGTCTGTGCTGCACCTCAAGGCCCTGCACAGCCCTGAGACTTGGGCCCCTTATGCTCCTCCCTCCAGCTTGCGAGTTCTCGCTCATCTGCAGAATCCTACTTGAAGCACAGCACACATCCACCACATAACCAGGAGCCCTCCCGGCTATTTACCGGCTACCGATGGGATGAAATGGGCATCACGCATCAACAAACAACATGCGATGGCCACTGGGGGATCCTCCTGTGCTTGCCCTTGTCGGTGTCAATGTTGTTGATGCTTGAAAAGATCAAAGGAGGCACAGTCTCTGTGGCTCAGTAGAGGGATATTTATACTTGTTGGGAGAGAGCTATGGAATGCTGTGGCGCACCTGTTGTCATCCCAACCGTCCTTGTGTTTGCCTTGGGTACTGACTGTATTATCTATGATGGGATGATAATACTTCTTTATTGTATCCTCAAGCAAAATGAACTGGTATCTACATTGTTATCCCATTGATATCGGGAAAACAGTTCGCAAGAGATTCTAAGTCATTAAGATGTGAACTGATCTCGACTAAAAGAACAGGAATAGATAAGCTATTTCTCGTATCCCTGAGTGGCTCCCAGTGATCTCGAAGTCGTTGGGCAGCTGAGTTACCTGAGTCGCAAATGTTCCTGCCACAAGAATTTGGACCTGCTTCACTCTCTGCCACAGCTTTGTCAGGTCTGCTGTCCCTAGGTCCATGAGTTGAGATGGACGGACTCGTCATTGTCAGATCTTCTGCTGGCCTCACGTCAACGATCATCATGTATTGTGTCCCCCTGGCACTGCTCGCAAAGCTTGGACACCTATTACTTGCTAACTACTCTGTACTACGCAGCGAAAAGGAGTCCTGGTGGAATTCTTCGTGAGGTTGAGAGGAGGCATTATAGAGTTGTATCACATACTTGAAAACTCTCATTGGCAGTAATGAACATGATATCATATTTGTCTTCTTCTCATATACAGTCTAAGAAGAAGCCTTAGCCTTCTTGCCATTCCCTCTAGGTTTTCCTTTTGCCTGCCTTTTACCCTTCCCTTTCTGAGTCTGTCTATCCGTCTCATCCTCATAATCCTCATCTCCATTCCCGTTCTCATTATCAGCCTCCCCCGCCTTCCGCTTCTTCGCGTTCCCGGGCGTCGGCGCAAGACTCTCGTCTTCCTCAACCTGTTGTCCATCCTCTATCGACGCGGTCTCCATCCCGCTAATAACAGCATGAGACCTGAGTTTATTCACCGCCTCCGTCATGCGCTTACTAGTCGCCACACGGTGTCGCGGCGCAAAGGCCTCCTTGGGTTTAGCTCCAACGCCTACACTCCCTTTGAAGTATCTCGTAATATTACTCTGCGTACCCTCCGCTTCGCGTCGATTCATATCGCGGATAACGGGGACTAGAACCTCATCTGTGCGCTCTTGACTCCAGCCAATGGTGGACATGAGGAATTGCCGCAGGCCTTCGACGTCGGGGGAACCCCATTGGAAGGCTTCGGCATTGCTGTCGACCTCGGGGTGTAGGTAGGCGTCGAAGACAGCCGGACTGGGAAATCCTGGAGGAAGGAAGAGTTTCGTGCCTTGTGACTTGCGAAATTTCTTGCGGAAGGTTGATCCTTTGTCGGCATCGTTCGGTCGGTTGCGTATCTGGACGTCTGACCACCATTCACGAAACGCATCGAGGCCATCTTTGCCGGGAAATTCTGACAGAATTTCGACGGCAGTGACTGGGCCGACGCCGGGAAGACCCTCGGTATAATCTGAGCCTAAAAGCTGGGCAATAGAGATGAGCTGCTCTCTAGAGAGCGATAGCTCTCGTTCGAGGTCACTACCAAGATAGCATTCCACGAATTTGTTGCTGTTGAACATATTCTTGTATACTCTCGTTCCGCCGAAGAGGAAGATATCCGAGTCGTCAGTTACAATGCCGTCGACGAGACCAAGTTTGACTAGCTCGGCGCATTGGGCCTCGGCTTCCATAGGTGCCGTTATGTATGGGATACCGAAGTACCTTAGTAGAGCTTGGCATTCGGTGATCATGATCTGAGTGACCTCATCTGCATCTCTCCTATCCTTCTTTTGTTGTGTCCGCAGGGCTTTCAGTTCTCGCTCGTATGCCTCTTGGTTCTCACTAGTCGACTTATTGTTGAGCTGACTTGCGAATCGAGCATGCTCTTCGGCTTCCTCAGCCATTTGTGCGAGCAATTCCTCATCTTCGGGATCACTGAATTCGTCATCGAATTCGTCGTCACCGAATACTTCGGCCGTTGCGTCTTCGGCAACAGGTTCAACGGGCTCAGCTTCTTGTACAGGTGCTGCCTCGACCCCGTCAACGTCCTCAAAATCTGGTCCAGGTGATGCTTCTGTCCAGCTTAGGCTCCCTTCGTTAGTAGCTTCTTCGGGGGGTTCCAATATATCAACTTCTTCAAATTCTGGCTCTGGGGAGGAGGATTTCTCCCTAGTTAGAGACCTTCGGCCATTCGTATTCAACTCGGTACTGTCTTGGTCTTGAGGTGGAGGATCAAGGGGCTTTGATGTCTTATTTGCCTGTGATGGTTCGGGTATGGGTGCAGGAGGGTTCACTTTTGTTAGTGTAGCAGGTGATAAACGCAATGTTTCGTCATCCTTATTCACCTGTACCTGACTTCTCGTCGGTGGCATTACGGGTGGGGCGTCAACAATTTCCACATCACTATCATTACCGCTATCAGAAGAGTCGATCTCAATGACAGCCTCGTCACGAAGTCGCTTTTCTTCCTCAAGAGCTGTGATCCGGTTTTCTTCATTTATTCGATCCTCCTCGGCCTGCTCGGCTTGGCGAGCCTTGATTGACTTTCGAATGTCGGACTCGTCTTGCATCATCCAAGGCGGCAGTGGACGTGCCTCGTTGCTCTCTTCTTCATCGACAAGGAACCCGCCGGCCATTTCCTCTCCGTCGGCTAGGAAACCGCCGGCGTTCTCGTCTTCGTCTGAAACCTCGTCGACTTGCTTCTCTAACGATGGCTTAGCTGGGGGAGGACCCTTCTGGGGAGCAAAGATGCTCGACTTCCAGTCCAGTTTTTCAAATGGTAGTGGCCCACCGAAAGGATTCTTCACATTGGGACGGACGGGATCCGGTTGGGGTTTCGGCGCTGCAGGTTTTGGCGCTACAGATTTTTTTTTCCTTGCGGCAGACAGTGCAGTTCGCAGATCTACCTCGCTGTCACTGCTGGAAATGCTAGCGCCGCTTTGTCGGCGTTTGGGGACAGCAGCATTTGCTCTATTGTTCACTATGTGAGCGATCATGCTGCCGCTAGCCGAGGTGACCGGCTTCGCGGGTTCAACTGCTTTCTGCGTCCATTCGGGGGCTGGAACATCCTCAAATTGCTCTTCTTCCTCATCTGGTGACGATCGTACCCCATGCTGATTTTTCAGAGACAGAGCAATAGCTCGATTCAAATCTTCTTCTTCATCATTGAGAAGGGCATCATCGTTAGTTGGGGCACCGAATAAATTATCTGCATGGTCATTCACGACATCTGGGTCAACGAAAAGCGATTCTTCTTCTTGTTTATCGAAATTGAAAGAGGCTTCATTGGTGGCGGGTTGGCCAAGCCTTGGAAGGCGGTTCAAACCGGTGATGGGAACATCTTCGAACTCGTCTTCATCTTCGTCGAAGTCTTCGTCTTTGGTCTGAAATTGGAGGTCAATAGCATCGACATCTATAGGCTTGTGTATTTCACCGATATCCTTCTCGCGGCTAACAACACCGAGAGCCCAGCCACCCTCAGCACCATCATTTTTGACGAGGATGTATTCGCGGTCTTTTTCACCCGCGATACGTCCACCGCCACCTAGGGTGAGGTCGGTTCCAGTCATACCGGCTTCTTTCATCAGCCTTTGAGTCAAATGATTTCTTTCTTTGACGCGCTCGATCTGGAAGCGCGAGAAAGCCATGCGATCGGGAAACATGCCGTCGAGTTGCTCCTTGCTCAAGCCCATCCTTAGGCGACTGCGTAGTCTAGCAGCGTTAAGGATGTTGTATCTATCGGCAGGCGGGAGACTCTTGAAGAAGTCGCCTTCGAAATCAATCTTGCTGAAGTCGTAAAGATTGATATCTTCGCCGCTCTGGAACTGCCGCGCGTATTCTTCCAGTTCTTCGATACTCATGATGCGGGGATCTTCGGGGCGGCCCATGCCCTCAATGCTGCCATGGAGATCAGGGAGATGGTATGCATCTTGCTTGAAGAACTTTCTATTCTTCATCCTCTCCTGCTGACTCATGCCTACCTCACTGGCATAGACGAGCTTGTCGACATCAGGGATCTCCTCGACCGGTTCCTCGACCACTTGCTCCTGTCTACGACGGCGCTTCTCGCTCTCCTCTTCGGCGATGCGGTGCATCTGGACAGCCAGCAGTTTTCCCGCAGTGCGAACGGCATCTTCGCGGCGACCTTCTCTCCTACGCTTGCGACCGGTGATGGTCTGGCGTTTAAGAGCCGGGGCTCCACCATCGAAGACAAAGACGGGTCGGATGCCAAACCATAAAAGCTTGCATATGCGACGGAAGAAACCAACGACGTGAGAGTTGCGCAGCGCATTGCCCTCCTTGTCGCGTACTGCTTTGAGGAACTGGTATATCCAAATTGAGGCGTCTACAGCGAGACGCTTGTGGTTGAGGGTGGCCAAGTTGGTCGGTCGCGCGCATGGCTGTATGACGGTCCAGAGGCCGTTGACACCCATGATTGCGACGATGGCACCTGCCAAAAGATTCTAATTTTAAGGCGGAAGATCTGGAAACATGTTTGCGAAACTGTTCAATGAAGAAATACAACAATACAAGGTTGCTTGATGATGAAAAACAGGGGTGATAAGCTGAGAAGGGAGAGTCGATTCTATTGTTGAGTCATCTCGGTGACGGCATCAAAGAGATTCAATGAGACAGGCCCCACATGAGCTCTTGTACTTTGCACGGCGGTCCACAGTGGACTCGGAGCTGGCCAGGCACAGTAGGTACATGTAGGCAGCAGACATGGCGGGGTGGCGGGCTTACAGGGGTATCGTCATCATCCACTGCCAGTGATTCGAGCTCAGGCTTGGAGGGGCAGCTCTCGGGTCCCCTCCACCCTACAAGCTGCATATACTGCATGCAAAGCCTCACAATTCTTCACAAGCTTGGTTGCCTGAGCTCACATAAACCTCTTTATTACCTCTTATCTATCGCCGATTAATCAAGCTCCTTCCATCCACTTCTCTCTTCTTCATTCCCACGAAATACCCCAACTCCCATTCCAGCTCTCTACCTCCCCAAACCAAATTCCGAGATGTCCAGCACAACAAACCCCGACCCCGGCGTGGGCTCTGCAGCCTTCATCCCGCTTGAAGCCAACCCCGAGGTCATGACCGCCCTCCTACACAAGCTCGGCGTGAGCAAAGCCCTGCAGATGCACGACGTCTACTCCATCACCGAGCCCGAGCTGCTAGCCTTCATCCCGCGTCCCGCCCTAGCCTTACTGCTTGTGTTTCCCATAAGCGCCACCTACGAGTCGGCTCGTCTATCCGAGGATGCCGGTGTCGAGGAGTATACTGGTAAAGGCGAGAAGGAACCTGTCATGTGGTGGAAGCAGACGATTCGGAATGCGTGTGGGTTGATGGGTTTGCTGCATGCTACTGCGAATGGACCTGCCAAGAGCTTTATTGGTGAGTAGTAACTAGTTTTTGACGGCTTCTTTCCTTTCTCACATGATGTTTTCCTTGCAAGCTGACAGCCTTGTTCCCTCCTTACAGAACCCGACACCCCTCTCAAGACCCTCATAGAAAAAGCCACTCCCCTCCCACCCGCCGAGCGAGCCGCCCTCCTAGAGAAGACCCCCGCCCTAGCCGCCGCCCACCACGAAGCCGCGAGCCAGGGGCAGACCGTAGCCCCCGATGCCCAAGACGACGTCGATCTACACTATGTCTGCTTCGTCAAGACGGAAGAAGACGGCACACTCTGGGAGCTCGACGGTCGTCGGAAGGGTCCCATCAACCGGGGCAAGCTCGGTGCCGATGAGGATGTGTTGAGTGATAAGGCGCTGCTCTGGGGGCCGTTGAAGTTCCTCGAGCGTGGCGGTGGTGACATGCGGTTTTCGTGTGTGGCTCTTGCTGGTGCTTTGGATTGAGAGGAGGAAGTACAGCTATGATAGAGGCGAGAACGTGTCAATGGAAGCGGATAAAATCGGTTTGAGCACGTAGACGCATGAGAGTCTCATGACATATACGAGGAGTCTCAAATACCCGGAAGGTGGCATCAGCCTATTTGTCTCAAGGCATTAGAGACGGTGACAGGTAACGAGGTGATACTTACATGATGATGTGAGCAAAAAGGGATGAATATGAAACGCCACAGAATCTGGTTTCATACTTTTCACCATACGCTGTGTCGCCATACATCTATATTATCTGAACTCGGATTTCATGAAGTTCAATGTGTATCTAGCAAAGTATTGAGTGATTATGCGAGAGGGTATAATAGAAGTATGTCACTTTTTATTCGCACCGCTGGGAAGAAAGCGGCTGAAGCCGAATGAGAGAAAATATGATTTCAATCTATTCTGGTATTTCAAGGTTCTTTATAGGTGAAGTTATCCTCCCGATTACCTGCCGTTATCCCGTCTGCATGTAGGCCATTATTCCATCATTATCAGACAAAGAAAGGAGAAGGATGAAAATCATAAGCCGAGACCACCCCACCAGCAAAGCAGTTACTGCGGCTACATCTTTTTCTTGTTCTTCTCAGCCTTTTTCTGTGCCTTCTTCGCCTTCTTGAGCGCGCGGGCGCGGCGCTTGGCTTCGTGCTTGGCCTTCTTGTCCGCCGCCTTTTGCTCCTTCTTCGTCATCACGGCAGGTGCGGAAAGAACTATGACGGGGGCAGGGGCAGGGGCAGGCGCAGGCGCGGGCGCGGGTGATGCCTCACGGGAAGGTGTGAGGGCCCCTATGGCGTCGTTGAAGGTCTTCTTGATGGTCTGGCCAACGTAGTCGAGGTCTTTCTGCACCTTATCGAGGTGTTCCTGCCAGGTTTTGGCTGGATTCATTGTCCATGTTAGTACCTTATACAGAAGGGTGGTGAGCGTAGTGAGAAGCTGTACGTACAGGGCGCTTGAGGACCTGGGGTAGCATCACTTGATGTCTTTGCGATTGCTTTCTCTACCTCGTCGAGATCTTTGCGAATACGATCAATGGCGTCTTGCAAAGATTTTGGGGCCGATGGACCAGCGTCTGTCACATCTGCTTTCTTGTCTTTCTTGTCCGTCTTTGGGTTGGGCGAGGCAGGAAGGTGCGGAAGATCTGGAAAGGTTATGAGCTTTGCCAGTAACAATAAGAGCGAAGATATTCTGGGACGGCATACCAATGTTAGGGATGCCTGAGAGGCGGATAACGCCCTGCGCGTTGACGGGTTCTTCCTTGCCGGCGGTCTTGGTTTGAGGATGCCCTTGATCGTGGTCATCAGCACCCAGCGTCCAGCCATGGCCATTTGGAGCATGCCCGTTGCCGTGGGCTAGATCATCATGGACTGGAGAGGGAAGATTGCGCTCCCAGCCACAAGGAGAACGACTCTGGCCGGCGCCACCATCGAGTTGCTCGACGTGAAATGCTGCTTCGTCTTTGACACGTAGCTGCTCCTGCGACAAGCTGCTACCGTCGAATGAAGCCATGGCCTTGTTTGAGTCAGAGAACAAGCCAATGGGGTTAGAATGAGATCAAGCGATTTGAAATGGGTCTTAGGATGTGAGATGTGTAGTAGTCGATGACTATACTACGACAATAGTGATACTGATGTGATATTGGGGCAGCCAGGTTGATGTAGGAAAGGTGATGCTTTGTGAAGATCGAGGACCAGCAGTCCAATGTTGACGTCTTCTGGTCACATCAGATCGGTCGAGGTCGAGCCTGCCTCGGCACTTAGGTCCTATTTTATGTGCTCTGGGCAGGTGCGGCGAAAGTCTGCTTGGCGAAGTTGAGATTCGAGGACGCCTATCAATAATCACTGGCATCCTTTTGTGAGATCTTGGTAATAGATCTTAGTTAAAGACTGCCTTCCTACCATTATTACATGCAGGTCAACAGCTCTCGGACGCCTGACATAACATTTTGCTAATATCTGAAATATCAAATTCATAACTGTTCCTCAACAGCTGGAATGAAAGTACATTAGAGCTATTGAAAAGACGATTGGTAAGGTGCTACGTAAGCACCAACTGCGTTGCATTCAGTAGTAAATAGTTGGTTGGCCTGGCTTTCCCAAGCAGGCAACATAGCAATGATTAAGAATATGTAGTTATGAAATCGACTCTGTGCTGAGCCCCCCCTTTTTTTTCCATATCAATGTCTATGTACAAATGTTCAATTTACCAGAATTCATTGAGTTTCTAGTTCACAGAGATGTCCAGGGGCTTGCGCGCCTCACCTTCAGTGGTGTAGATAGGGTTGAACCGTCAACTTGGACCCGACTCCACTATCGCTTTTCAGATTGAGTGTTGTTCTTTGGCAGTGACGTTGTCAGAGCAGTGCTAATAGGATCTGCTACAATGTTGCCAGTATTTTGGAAATGAAAGGATATTATAACCAGCCAACCAAATAATCAAGGCTTATACCTTCACATAGAGACTGGTAAATAGAAATACAACCGAAAGCGTACTTCCCGAAATCCCATGATGCCTTACATTCCAAGACAACCAGTTAGCTAGATCCAGGCCGAACTGAAGTAGTAGCCAGCCTGTCAACTGCTGCCTGCTGTTCGCTTGAAGCCCTCTGCAGTGCGCAGTGAGGGCCACAGTAGCTAGAACGGAAGCGCTTGTGGAAGGGCTCTAATGAAGACCGCACTCATGACAGGTAATAATAGCTCTTATACTCTTCACCTGATAACAGATGTAGTGAGTCTTCTTATGACTTTAACCTACTACCTTCGATACCACCCTTGATGTCACCCTCGATGCCCTCTGCGTTGATGCTGGCCATATGATGGATAGTAGCGATTGTGGTGGTGATGGGAAATAAAAGGTAGCTAAATAAGTAGGCATATGCAGGTAGGTACCTATCCGAGGGGGGGCGGTTTGTGGTCAGAATGGCTTTAATGTGTTATCTAAATGCTGGGGAGTAGATATAAAATCGGAGTAATATCTTAGTTTTAAATTTTTAGGTCCAATATAGTATATATATAACAAAACTACAAATTTTAAATATTAATTTATAGAAATTACTGCTTAAAAAGCCCTATTTTAGTTAGTTAAGTATTATTATTTAAAATAATAATATTATAAAATTAGTAATAGTAGTAAAATAAGTTTTTTGGTTATTTCGATAGTATATTTTTGTTAAAAAATTGCAAAATTATTATAAAAATATATAGATAATATTAGTAATAAAAAAAATATTATTTTAATTAAACCGTTAGCTTTTTTTAACAATATTTGCGTAAATAAAATATAAACTAAATAAATATTTAAATTTTATAAACTTGCTAGCTTTTTTAATATTAAATTAATAAAAATATTATATTTATAATTAATAGCAATTTTGTATTAATATTATTAAATAATTAAATATTATAGTATATATTTAATATTAAAATTATACTATTATTTTAATTATTTAATATTAATATTTTACGAGTAATATTATTTTAAAAACAAAATTTACTATTTAATTATAAATATAAAAAAAATATAATGGTTTTTGTTTTATTTATATAATATTAGCTATTTAAACTTTAAATTTTATTATATATTTTAGCTATTATTACCTATTTCTATTTTATTATTTTTATAATATATATTTATTTTGTAGTTTTTTTTTTATATAAATTTAAATATATATTTTATTTTATTATAGTCTTTTTATAAATAATATTTTAAAATTGTTTAAATATTGTTATAAAACAAATATCGTTTATAAAATAATAAATATTATAAACCGGGTTAAAATATAGTAAAAAAAATAGAAATAATTATATATAATTAAAAAATAAAAATTGCTGTTATAAAAATAAAAAATATAATATTAAAAACAAAAAATACTATAATAAAAGTAAAAAATATTATATAAAAAGAAAAAAAACCTTAAAAAAATTAATAAAAATAATTATAACTTAATTAAAAACGGTTCTAAAAATAACAGCAAATAATAGTAAATAATTAGTAAAAATAAAAAAAATCGACCAAAATATATCGATTTAGAAATAAAAATATTAGTTAAAAATAACGAAATAATTATAAATATCGATTAATTATTGTTAAAAATTCTAAAACGTAGATTTTTACTAATATTAAAAAACTATTTTAATAATAATAGTAAAATATAAAAAATTTATTTTTAATAAATTAAAATATTTACAAATAAAATATAGCATTTAATAAAATAAAAAATAGTAATATTATTTTAATAATTTATATTATTAACGATTAGTTATTATTATAAAAAAAGACGTAAAAGATTTTATTAATATAAAAAATACGATAACTTCGAATATAAATATTTTTGTTTTTTATATTAGTCGTAATTATTAAAAATATAGAAAAATTTTATTTAAAAATCTATTCGTTTCTCCAATATTTTAAACTATCGAAATATTAAAAAAAACTTTTTTAAATAATAAAAAAATTAATTTACTAAAATATTTAATATCTAGCAACGTTATATAAACGATAATTAATTATTAAGCTATTAATAAAAAAAATATTTAATATTAAAATAATATATTAAAAATAATAATTTATTTACTAAATATTTTAAATTTTTTATTTAAAATTAAAATCGCTAAAATTATACAAAAAATTGGAAAAATTATATAAAAATAGTAATATTTTTAAATATAAACGATAAACTATAAAAAAAGTTTTAGTTAAAATTTATTAATATATAATTAAAAAAGATTTAAAAAAAAACTAAAAAAAATTTAGAAAAAAAAGTAAATAAAAATAATTTATTTTAATAAAAAATATATTTAGCGCAAATAATAGTTTATTAAAATTAAACAACTAGTTATTTTTATTAATATTAAACTAAATAAATAAAAAAAGCAGAAAATATATTTATATTATTAATATTAAAAAAATATTAAAATATATTAGAATATTTTAGTAAATCGAAAAATTAAACGAAAATTAAAAAAAGAAATAAATTAGCTAAATAATAATAAAAAAAAAGATTTTAGTAAATATAGAAAAAATTAAAAAAAAATTAAATTTTAAAAAAACGATAAAAAACAAAATAGTTAGCTAAATTTAAAAAATAAAAAAAAGTAATTAGCAAATTTTAAATATATATTTATAAATAATTAGTTTAAAATAAATAAAATAAAACGAAAAAATAACGAGTCTAATAAAATTTTTTTTTAAAAATATTCGGCATAAAATTAAAATAGTTAAAATTTCGGATTAAAGTAGCTATTTTAGAATAGTTAAATATAAGCAAAAATAAAAAAAATATCTAAATACTAAAAAAAAGATAACTTAGAAAAAAATATAAATATCTAAATACTAAAAAAAAGATAACTTAGAAAAAAATATAAATATCTAAATACTAAAAAAAAGATAATTTAGAAAAAAATATAAATATATAAAAAAAAATAAAAAAATAAAATCAAAACAAATTATTTAATTATAAAAATTTGCTAAAATTATAATATTTTACGAAATATTTATTTTATAATATTGAATTAGTAAAATATAATAAATTAAAAATAAATATAAATATTAATAATATTAAAAACGCTAATAATAAATAAAATATATAATAAAATAAATCTAATATCGAAAAATAATAAAAATTAATAGTCGATAAAAAAGTAAATTTTTTAAATTAATAGTCTAGCTTAGTACTAAAAAGAGGTTAAAAAATATTAAAAAATTAGTTCTAATAAGCAAATAAAAAAAAAAAAAAAAAAAAAAAAAGTCGACTTCGATCCGATTATAAAAGAAATAAATAACAAAAAAATAAATAAAATATTTATAATAATAATAAATAAAAAATTAAAAAAGTAGAAATAATATTAATATTTTGTAAAAATAGATTTTTTAAAATAGTATAAAAAATATAAAAATTTAAATTATAATATAAAATATAAAAAATAGAAATATTTTAATAAAAAAACGACCTTTTTAAAATATTATAATTTTGCTTTTATTATAATTTTTACTAGTAAATTTTAAAATAAAATTAAACAATAGTAAATTTAAAAATACTATTTAGTAATTGTTTAAAATTATTATTTAATTTAACTAAATATTTTATTATAATTATTATATATATTAATAAACGTAGTAGTAAAAAGAAATTTTATTAGTAAAAATTTATATAAAAAATTTTTGCCTAAATCTACTGTTTTAGTATAAATATTAGAAAATTAAAAATTACCTTTAATTTAGCAAATTTTTTATACAAATTATTGATTTGGACGTTTTTAATTTTAAATATATTAAAAAATAGATATTTACTAATACTTTTTTTTTTTTTTAATATTTAAAAAATTTTTTTTTAGCATATTTATTATATTAAACTAGTTAATATTAATAATAATAAATTTATTAAAATAAAAATCGTTCGTTATTAAATTTAAAAATTTAGCATATAAGCAAAAAAATTTTAATTATAAAATAATTAAATTTTAACTAAAATATTTTATATAGCATAATAAATTATTAGACTAGTATTTATATTAAAACCTCTTTTAAATGGTATAAATATTATAAAAAATAGATATATATTTACTATTTTCTTATTTTATAAACTAGTAATTTGCGGAAAAATTTTTACAAAAGCTTAATATTGTTTTTTTTTTATTAAAACTAAATATAAAATAGCTAAATTTATTATATTAATTTTTTGCATCCTTTTATATTTTTAAAAACGTAATAATAAAAAAAACGCGCCTAGTTTTGTCGTTAAATTAATAAATAAAAATTCTATTTATTTTTATAAGCTTTATTATTAATAAAATATAGATAAAATCGTCGACTTTAATATTTATATAAATAGAAATATTTTAAAATTAAAAAGCATATTAATTTAATATTATTAAATATTAATAATTAAGTTAAAATTTTATTATATTATAAATATTAACTATTTAATTTATCGAAATTTATACGTTTTAAAATTAATAATAAATAGCTTGTCGTAATTTTATTTATATATTTATTTTAGTAATATAATAAATTTTTAAGCAAAATTTATTTTTTAAAATTTGTTAATATTAAATAGCCTATTTTATTAACTATTAATTATATTTTGTTTAATAATAAATATTATTATAAATAGAAAATATATAAAATTACTAAATATACCTAGATTTTTTTATTAGTTTTTTTTTTATTTTTTTTAATAACTATAAATAATATAGTAAAAAAAAGTAATTATTTATAATTATTTAAAAATATTTGTAAAATTTAGGATTATTTTGTTTATAAATTTTCGAAAAATAAAACTCGGTATTTTTCTATATATTTACGTAATATATTAAAATTTTAAAAATAAGCTAGTTATTTATTAAATATATTTTTTTTTTAAAAAGCCTATTATTATTAAATTAAAAAACTTAATATATTTAAAATATTATACTTATTTATATTAGTTTTTTTTTAATAATATATTAACTATTTTATATATATTAAACTATTTTATAACTTTTTAAAAGTATTTGCTTTAATAAATATTAAGAAATAATTTAAATTTCAAATATATTTTAGCTTTTTTAATTTTATTAATATTACTAAAATAAGCAGTATTATTTATAGCTAAAAATATTTTGCTAGTAATATTTTGTATATTATTATTATTTTTATTAAAAGGCGCAATAGATTTTTTTTTTTTTTTAATTTTTTATTATTTTTGCTTATAATAGCTTTTTTTTTTATTTCGTAAACTTTAATAAATATAATATATTTAGTAAGTTAAAAAAAAAACTAAAAAAAAAAGCAACTACGATAAATAATATTATTAAATAATATCTAAATATATTATAAAAAATAATAATTAAAAACGAAGAAATTTAAACAAGCTATATTTTAATAAAATATAATAATAAAAAAACAAAAGCAAAACTAGTATCGATGCGATTTTAATTTTTATTATAGAAAAATCTCCGGGCTAAATTTTAGAATTTCAGAAATATATAAAAGAAATATTAAAAAAAAACTTCTTTTTTAAAAATACCTATTTTCTAAATCTACGAAATAAAATAACTAATAGTTATTAAATAGAATTTTTTCTATAATTATCGAAAAATATAATTTTATATAAAATATTAATAGCTATTAGCTAAAAAAAATAAATATAATAATCGATATTTTAATATATTTGTTTATTTTTTAAAAATCTAAATATATAATAAAAAACTATACTTTATAAAATTTAAATAAGAAAAAAACCTTTAAAATATATAAATAAATTTAAAAAAATATCGTTTTTTAATTATATCGTTAATAAAAAGCCGCTATATATATTTAATAAAATTTATAAATTTAAAATAAATAGAATTAATTAGCATAAAACAGAATATATTAAAATTAAAAATAAATATTTAAATTATATTTATAATAAATTAATTATTTTTAAAACTAATAAGCTTAAGCTTTTTTTTTTTTTTTAATAATAATTATAAATTTAATTTGCTAAAAATTAAATTAAATAATAATAATTATATATAATTAATAAAAATAAAACAAAATACTATATTTATTTATAAAAAAATTTTATTTTATTAAAATAATATCTAAATTTAATAATATTAAAAAAAAAATTATAATATTAAACTAAATTAATTAAATAAAAACAGCAAAATTTTAAAATTTTATAATCTTTATAGCCTATAAATTTATATATTTATAAAAAATTGCTTAAAAAATATATAGTAAAATTATATATAAATATTTCCTCGTTTTTAATAAAAAAATCCTATTTAAAAGCAAAATTTCCAAATTATATAAATTTTTTTAATAAAGTAGCTTTTTTTATATTATATAGTTTAATAATTAAAAATATAATATTAAACTATTTATAAATAATATTATTAAAAGAAAAGGTTAAAATAGAATATATATTTATTATTAATCGATATATATTAATATAAATTCCGAAATTATTAATAAACAATTTCTATAAAAACGAAATTAACTTTTTTTTTGCAAAATCGCTAATTTATATTTATTATAGTTTTTTATATATTTTTATTTTTACTTAATATAAACTAATAAAATAAAAAGGGAAAAATATATATTTATTGCTTATTTTTAAAATAAATTTTATTTTAAATATATTAAACAAAATAGCTTTAATAAATTAACGGAATATATAATAGCAAATTTTAATTTTTTTTATTCCTATCTTCGAAATTTTTTAAATTAAATATATAATCGAATATAATATTATTTATTTATTATATAATTTAATTAGCAAAAATAATAATATTTTTTTTTATACTATTACTAATTCGGAAACTAGAATATTAATAAATAGATATATTGTTGATATAGCAGTAATGGGATCCACTTTTGTAGATAGCTAGCACTAGTCCCCTTTGGGACTAGTGTAGATAGATAGCTTAGATAAGGGACGTAAGGTCCCCACCGCCCGCGCGCGATGTGGATGCACCTTCTTCCCTTAATCATCATCAGTCAACACACTATATACCCCAAACACCAGAAACTACACATATCACTAGTGATATAATTTCACCCAACATATATTTTAATAAATATATTAAATTTAAGACCTAATTTTTTTAAAAAATCGCTAGTTTTATATATAAATATAATAAAAATAATAAGTTTATTTTACGTAAAAATTCTTGTATAATTTAGTTTATAATATTATATATAACTAAAATAAATATATATTAAATAATTATTTAGATATAATTTTTTATTATATAAATAACGATATAAATAATATTAAAATCTAACGAAATTAGATAGAAAAATGGGGTTTTCGTTTTTATTTTTTATAAATATTTTTAAAATTAAATATATAGATTTACTTTAAGCTCTAGTTTTTTAAAATTTAATAATATTTCTAATTAATAAATTTAAATTAATATATACTAATTTTTTATATTTTAGTAAAAATAAAAATCGAGTAATAAAATTTTTATAATTAAAAATTACAAAATTTTCCGTTAATAAAACGCGACTTAAGAGTTTCTTTTTATTAAATTTTACGGTTATTTTATATATAATATATTACAATAATTGTTTAAAAAATTTATCT
Source organism: Xylariaceae sp. FL0255 (assembly GCA_022578795.1). Taxonomy (NCBI): domain Eukaryota; kingdom Fungi; phylum Ascomycota; class Sordariomycetes; order Xylariales; family Xylariaceae; species Xylariaceae sp. FL0255. Next base: position 20,939 of record MU388973.1, on the reverse strand, counting down.
ATAAAAGTAAATTTCTATTTAAAAAGCTTTATTAACTTTTTATATAGAAAGTTTTAGATAATTTTAATTATAAAAATAAACTTATTTTAGGCTTTTTCGAATTTTTAATAATATAGAGTAATTTTTAATTTTATAAATATTAATAAAAAACGCTTTTTATTAAAATTTTCGAGGTTTTTATTTTCGATAATAAGAAATAGTTTTTAATTAAAAACGTTATATATATTAGTTTAATATTTTTTTTCTTTTTTTTTTTTATTATTATATTATAAAACCGCGTTCGAAAGAATATAAATACCGATATTTTAGGTATTTTTTTAAGCTATTTATAGAAAATTTTAGGCATCGGTTTTACCAATATTTTCTAAATTTTTGTTATTATATTTTATATCTATAATTTTATAAAAAATATCGAAAACGTTATTTAAAAAATAGTTTTTACAAATAGCAAAAAGGATTATTTTAGTTTTATTATTACTAAATAAAAATCTAAATTTAGTTAATATAACTTAATTTTTAATACAAAACGTTTTAGCTTTTAATACTTTTAATACTTTTTTTACTTAAAATTGCTATATTTATAAAATTTTTAAATATATATAAAATAATAATATATCTAATATTTAGTATAATATATATTTAGTATTGCTATATTTTAATATATTTTTCGTTACAAATTTATAGAAAAAAAAGGTTTTTATTATAGTAAAAAATCGATTATTACGTAATTTAAAGTTAAAAAAAATATTAAAATTTAAAAATAATTAAATTTGACAAAAAATTTATAAATAATTTAAAGTTATAATTAAAATATATATTATATTAATAGATTATATTTATTATTAATATACTAATTTTAATAGATATTTATTTATTATTACTATTTTTGTTTATAAAATTTAAAACTATAGTTTTTGTATTATTTTTTTATTATAAAAATATCCTATTTTCTATATATTATTTTTAAACCGTTTTTTTATAATAATTATTTTTTATTTTGTTTATTATTTTGCAATTATTAATTATAGTAAATAATATTAAAAATATAACGAAAAAAAAAATATCTATAATAATAAAAAAAACCCCTTAAATAGCGAAAAAGTTATTTTTAATAATAAAAAAAAACTTAGTAACTAAATAAAAAAATGTTGCGTTTAAAAAAAAAAAAATATTGCTGTTATAAAACAGTTTAATATTTTAAAAAAAAATATAAAAGCAAAAATATTAACCAAAACTACGACAAATAAGTAAACGTAAATAAAAAAAAAGTTATAAACTATATAAACAATATTGCTAGAAAACGAAAATATTTTCGAAAATATATCGAATAATAAAAATAATATAGTAAAAAATATTAATATTTTTTTTATAAAAAATATTATAAATAAAAGTAGTAAATAACGTTATTTTAAAATAATATTAATATTTATTACTAGCCGCTAATCTAGTTTAATATTATTTAAAATTTATAAATTAAAAAATAAAAATATATAACGAAAACTAATATTTATTAATTAAATAAATAAATTAAAACTTTTATATTAAAAACTAAAAATAGTTATTTAAAAAGCTTTTTTAATAAAATATAATAAAAACTTTATAAACTATTATATTAAATATATATTTTAGCAATTTATTAATAATAAAAAAAATAATTAAATTATAGAGCTAACGTAGATAAAATTTTAAATTAACGTTAATTTTTAAAAATCTAAATTTATATATTTTATAAAAATTAGTTAATTTATATTAAATTTTTCAATTTTAATTAAATTTAATTAATAATTAATAAATATATATAAAAAAGCTAGATAAAAAAAATTTATTTTTCCGCGTAATCGATAATTTTGCTATTTTTAATCAAAATCTTTTAGTAAAGTTCGATTTTAAAACTTTCTATATTATAGTAATATAGTTATATTTTTAAATAAATTTATAAAGATTTTTGTAAAAATATTTTAAAATTAAAATTTAGTATATATATAAATAAATACTATTTTATTTTTTTAATAATTAAATATTAACTAAAAAATAGATATATTTGTTTAAATAAAAATATATATAAAACGTTATATGAATTAGCAAATAAATTTCAAAATTAGACAAATTTAAACGTTAAGTTAATAATTAAAATAGAAGATTTATTTAAATTATTTTAATATTTTATATATTAGTTATTATTTAAGCTAAAATCGGTATAAAATTAAAAAGTTTATATAGTTTTACGATATATTTTATATTTAAAAGTTTTAGTTTATAAAAAAATAAAAATTTATTTTAATATCGAAAAATAATATTATTTTATTGCTGTTAGATAATAGTTTTTTTTCGGCTTTTAAAATAAATATAAAAAAATTAGAAACAAAAGAAGAAGAAAACGAAATCGAAGTCGATAATATTAATATAAATAACTAAAGCAAAAAGAAAAAAAATAATAAAAAAAAAAACGAAAAAGTAAAAATATTTTTTATATATTTTAAAATTATTAAATCTATAAAAACAGTAGTTTTATTTAATATTATATTATTTCCGATTATTAAATTAGTCGTAAAAAAAAAAAGTAAAAAAGTAAAAAAACGACAAATTTTTAAAAATAAAAAAAATATAACATTATTAAGTTTAAAAAAAATAACGACTAAAACAAAATTTTAGTTTATTAAAAAACGAGCGTAAGTTAAAAACGAAAAAAAAAATATAATACTTTTTTTAACTATAATAATTTTATAAATATTAAATAAATCGGGAAATATTTAAAATATAACGAAGTTTATAGTAAATATTAAATTTAAACAAAAAAAGTATTATAAATTGAATATTAAAAAATTAAAAAGCTTTTAAAAAAAAAATTTAAGTTTAATATTAGCAAATATAAATTTAATAATATTTAAATTATATAAAATTTTATATTTAAAATATACGAAAAAAAAAATATTAATTGCTATAACGTAAATATTTATATAGCTTAAATAAAAAAATATATTGCCGAAAGTTTAATAAAAAATATATTTAAAAAAAATAAAATTACTATTTCTGCCGATAAAAAGCAAAAGTTAAAAAAAAATTATTAATATACTATTATATTTTTTAAATATATTAAAGTAAAGTAAAATTAATAATAATATAAATAATAGGAAAAAATATAAATAAAAAAATAATAAAAAAAACCAAATTAAAAATAATAATAAAAAAAATAGTCGAAAAAAAATTATAAAATTGCGTAATAAATATAAAAATAATAGGTATATTTAAAAATATAGAAAAATTTTTAGAAAATATAGAATTAGCTATATTTTTAAAGTTTATAAAAATAAAATATATTTTAATAAACTATTAATTTTATATATATAAATAATACGAAAAATATTAAAAAATATTTTAAATAAAAACTAACTTAATTAAAATATTTTATTATTTTATTTAAATATTTTCGTAAAATGTTTTTATAAAATAAAATTAAACTAAAATAAAGTAAAAAATATTGTAATATATTAAATTAATTATAATATTAGCTAAATTAAAACTGCTATTATTTAAAATTTTAAATTTTTATTAATATTTAATAATTTTAGTAATATATTTATTAGTAAAATTTTAATTTTTAGTTTTTTTTAATAGCTTTAATTTTTCGTTAAATTTAAGTTTAAATTTAATATTAGATTTAAAAATCCGATATAACTAAAAGTTTAATTTAAAATATTAGTAAAAATATAATATTTAAAATTTATATTTTATTTTATTTATTATTAAAAATTATTAATATTAAAAATTTTATTTATTTTAATTTTATTAATATTTAAATTTAAGATATATTTTTTAAATTTGTTTCCGAGTTTTAATATTAGTATTTTAAATTATTATATTAATATAATTTAAAAATATATAGTAATATTAAATAATTATTTTTTATTAATTTTTTATTTTTTTTATATATATATTATTTTAAAGCTTAAAATTTAAAAGTTTATATAAAAGTTTTTATTATTATTATTTTTTAATATTAAAATAAACTTAGAAGCCGAAATTTATCTAAAAAATTATAAAATATTGCAAAATTTATTATTTTATATTATTTACTAATTTTATTAAAATATAATTATTAATTTTTATTTATATCTTTTTTTAAAATAGAATTAATAAAATTAATATCTTTTAATTTCGAAATAAAAATATATTTTATTATTTTAATATTAAATAATCTTTAAAAAAGTAGTTTTTTACAATTTTAATTAAATAATATATTAAATTTATATTTAAACCAGTTTTTTATATATATAGCAAATTTATAATTAAAACTTATTTATTTGCTTAAAGTTATTTTTTTTTCTATTTTTTTACTTTTTTTTTTTAATAAAATTAATTTTAAAATAATAGTAAATATTTAAGCTAAAAGATTATTTAAAACTATTTTAATATATATTTTATATCGAATAAGTTTTTTTTCGCTTTTTTTTTATTTATTTATAGCTTTTATTAGTATATATTAATATTATTTAATGCCGTTTTTTTAATCTTATAATTTTAATTTTCTTCTTTTTTTACTTTTTTTACTTTATATTTTTTATTTTATATAACGTTTTTATATTATAAAAATAATATTTTATTTAATAATTTTACCGTTTTTATATATTTTATTATTAAAAATTACTATTATTTATTAGTAAATATTTTGTATATATTTAACTTTTTTTTAATTTAAAATAATTTATATAATTGTTAAATAGTGCTTATTTTAATAAATTATTTTATAACTAAGCTTAAATTTAAAATTTATAAAATATTTAGCCTTTTTTAAATCTGCTAATATTAATAATTTTTAAATATAATAAAATAATATTTAGATAATTTAAAATTTTAATAATAATAAAAAGTATAAAAAAGCAAATATTAAAAAAAAAGACGTTAATTACTGCTTTTTTTAAAACTGTTTTTGTTAAATGCAAAATTTTAAATAAATAAAATCTAAGTATAAATTAAAAATTAGATAAAAATAGCTTTAAATCTAATAATATTAATTTTTATAATAAAGCAAAACGAGAAGCTAAAAAATTTAAAAAAAAAACAAGAAGATATTTTTAAAAAAATAATTTCGGCAATTTAGCAATTAGTTTTAATAAAAAAAAAGCTTAAAAATATAATAGTTAATAAAAAAATATTTTTTAAAAAAAAAAATAAATAATATACTATTAAAATAAATTTTAGCGCTAAATATTTTAATTAAATTATAAACAAATATATAATTTTATTAAAAGCTAAAAAATCGGATCGATATAATTATTAAATTACGTTAAAACTTTATTTTACTATTATTAATTTATATAAATTGGAAAATAATTTTTTAATTTCTTTAATTAAAAAATAGAATTTTTATATTAAAAATAATTTTGCCAATTTTAACAAAAATATATAAACTAAATAAACTTTTATTTATAAAATATAAATAAAGTTTTATAAATATATAATAAAAAAATTTAGTAAATATTTTTTAAATAAAAGATTTATAGCCAAATTTTTTATATATAATTTATTTATTTCTATTAATCGAAAAATTAAACCTAGTTTTTACTATAATAATTAAAAAAAAAGAAATAAATTATTTAAACAATTTATTAATAATAATAAAATCGACAATTTTAATAAAAACGCTAATACTAAGCAATTTAAAAAATACGAAAATTTAGAAATAAACGTTAATATAAAAAAATTAAAACAAATCAAAAAAAATAATTAATTTAAAAACAATAATTTTAAAAATTAACCTAATAAATATAATAAACTAATATTAAATAATATTTAGCTAGAAATTTTAAAATATAAAATCGTTAAACTTAAATATTTAATACCCGAAAAATCTAAATAATAATAAAATTAAATTTAAAATATCGAAAATAATTTCGATAATAAATCTATAAAATATATATATATTAAAATTAAAAAAATAAAAAAATAACAAAAAGTTAAATTTAATCTAAAACAATAGGATTAAAAAAAAATAAAAACGTAAACTAAAATTAAAGCAAATATAATAAAAAATCGAAAACAGCAGTAATATTTTATATTAAAAAATTCGCTTAAACCAATAAAAATATAACATTATATCAATTTTTATAAATAATTTTAATTTATTAATTTTACCTTAAGCTATAAATATTAAATAAAATATATTTATAATTTATAAAAAATCTACGATTAAATTTTCGATTTATCGTTTATATCGAAAAAGTAGTTATTTACGTAATTTAAAATTAATAAAAAAAACGTAAAATTTTACAAATATTTAAAAATAGTATTTAATATTTAAAAATTAATAATATTAAAAAAAAAATAAAAAAAAATTATTTTATATATATTTAATATTAACTAGTTAAGTTTTTTAAAAAAAAATATATAATTGTTTTTTTATTAAAAACAAATTTTAAATTATATATTGTAAACGTTAATAAATATTAATTAATAAAAATTTTTATAAAAAAAAATAAAAATTTATAATATAAATAGTTTTTTATCGTTTTAAAACTTTTATAATATTATTATAATATTGCTATAATTTAAAATATTATATTAATATTTATATAATATAGCTATTTTAAAATTATTAAATAAATAGTTTTATAGTATAAAAAAAATAATATTTAAATATTATAATAAAATTTTTAGTTTTAATAAATATTAAATTATTATAGTAATTTTTAGCAATATATCGAAAATAACGATTATATTTTAATAATATTTTAGTTTTTTAAGTTTTTAAAATTCGAAAATTCCGTCTTTCGAAATCTTTAATATTAGTAACTAGATATTTTTATTATTAATATATCGGCGTAAATTTTTTAATAAAACTTATTATTAAATAATAATAAAAAAATAAATATTATATATACTAAACTAGTTTTGTTTAAAAAAAACGGAAAATTGCCTATTTTTATAAATATTTTATCTAATTTATTTTAAATATTTATAATAATAATATAATTTTAGTTATACGATTAAAAAAAATTTAATAATGTTTTTAAATTAATAATATAATTTCGAAAAAGCAATATTTAGTTTTTATTATTTTAACTAAATTGCGAAAAACGCCTTAAAAAAAAAGCGTATATTTTTTATTATAACAAATATTTAAAAAAACAATAATTCTTTTATATATAACTATATCGATATTAAAGTTTTCTAAAATTTATATTATTTTTTTTAAAATTTTAGTAATTCTATTTTATTTTAAAAGTTTTAAATAATAAAATTTTAATTTTATTACAATATAAACTTAAATAAAAAACTTTAATAATATTTCGATATAGCGTTATGCTAGATTTAAATTTCGACGTTTTATACTATTTTTATATTTATATAATTGCTATCTAAAAACTATTACCGAATATAATAAAATTATCGAGTAGATAACAAAGACAGTTTAAAACCAGATTGCTGACACTGTGTAGGAAATTTATTATTATGTACATATCTATCTTAATACCAACACCCTAACCAAAAATAAGGGCCCCTCGCATAGGTAGGTAGGTAGGTAACTTACAAATACGCAGAATGTTGACTTTTGTGATTGAAATCCAACGGAGTTTGCAGGTTGACCTCAAATGGCGATCACACATATACAGGCTGCTCTCTTACTAATAAATCAGACGAAACGATCCCTGTAGATGATCCCTTGTGGAATAGTTCTCGGAAATACAGGGATGCTTGTACGACAGATTTGACACATTCTCTTCAGTGTTCCGATACCCTACCTATAATAAGCCTGTCGAATGGACGACATGATGCAAGGACGGATGGGAAGTTAGTGACAGACTGGGCCATGTCCACCTTCTGTCCACCATAGCATAGGTATTCCTTCCTCGCGATGTAGAAATCATGCGAAAAAGCTGTTTCTACAATGATGCATGAATCAATTGGCATCTTTGCAGCTTCCAAGGCAATCTCCACTGCTTTGCAAATCCGGGCGCCTGCTTGGTGCAGTGCAACGAAGCATGTCATACTGAGCCTACTTAAGGGAGTACGTGCTGAGCACTACAAACAGCCATAAGCTTAATCCTAGCGGCGAGGCGCAGATTGGGGGCGCGGCAGCTGTCCCTGCGGCTTTCGATCCCGTCGGTACATACGTGTATGCATTGGAGGATCAATTCCTCGTTTGCTCCTTGCCGCTGCACGCTCGGATGCCACTGTCATGTTTGCTGGCCATTTTTTCTAATACGGCTCCATTCTTTAGCTGATCAATGACCAGCTTACGGCATTAGGGTCCGTGCCAATGTCGGCAATGCAAGTAAAACATTCACATTCCCATGCACAACACTGGTTGTGCTGGAGAGTCAGATTTAGATAAGGCGAGGGTGTCGCATCGCACGTGGGATATAATCAATGGTACATTACGGAGTACCCATGAGCATAAATAATATATGCATGGAATTTATGGAATGTCCTTCTTTGTCGAAGACCATGATATACCTGCGAGGAGAGTGGGGAAGAGAGGAAAAGAGAACTGGGTCTCTATACATTTTGTACTCCGTATGTGTTCCGTTCTCCTGTCCTCCAGCGAGTTGGTTTTTCGCCGAATTAGGAAATAAAATTACCGGAATAGGTAGCCAAGAATCTCCTCTTTGGGCCTAGTATACTCTTTTAGGCCTAGTGAATTTGGGAGGGCCTACCTGGAGGTCTCCAGAGGCCTACAGAGGCTTGCAGAGGCCTGCAGAGGTGGCAGAGGTCTTTAGAGGCTTATAGAAATACTAGGTATTAATAACTACATATATTATATATAATTAAAAAAATAATTAAAGCTAAAATTTAAAAATATTATATTTAAATAATATAAAGCTATATTAATAATTTTAAAATAATATTACTTAAATTAATTAGGCTTAAATAAGCAAATTTAGGCTTAATAAAAAATACGTTTTATATATTTATATTTATATAATTTTATGTATATATGTATTTTTTGTTAATTTTTTTTTTTTACCTTTAGATTTTTTATCGATTTTATAAATAAATATAAAGCTTTGATTTTTTAAAAGCTTTATATTATAATAATTTAAAGTTTATTAATTATTATATATTATTATTTTTTTTTATATAAATATTAAAAAATTCGATATTTTAAAAATAAACTTTTTATTACTAAAATAATATATAATTAAAAATAGCAAAATATTACTAATATTATTTATATTTTAGCTATAAAATAAATTTAATTTGACTTTTTTAAAACAAAAACCTATAATAGCCAAAACTAAAATTTAAAATATCGATTATTTATTTTCGATATTATTAACTAAAATTTTAAATTTTAAACTTTTAAAAAAAGCGATAATAAATTTAAATTCGATTTTACAAATTTTACGATATAATATTAGCGTTTTTTTAATATTATTAATTTATCGAATTAAAAAAACGATTTATTTATTATAACAATTAAATAGTTTAAAAAAATCTATTATTTTAATTTATAAAAACTTATAAAAATTTATATTTATAAAAATAAACTTTATTTTATTTTTAAACTATATATTATAAAAAAAGACGTTTTTTTTATTGTTAATAATTTATATAATAAAACTATTTTTACTAATTTTTATAAAAATTTCTACATTTTATTTTAAAAAATAAAATATCGAATTATTTTTTTAAAAATAATTATTTAATAAATATAAAAATTTTATAAAATTATTACTAGTTTATAGTAAAAGATTAAAAAATATATTATTTTTATTTAATAAAGTAAAAATATTATTATTAAAATAATAAACTTTTCGGCAAAAATTTTTAATAATAATATAATTATTATAAATCGATTAATCGAAAAATTTGTAATTTAATAAACTAAAAATACGTATTTTTAATAGCAATTTAATAAAATAAATTAATAAATCGTCGATTTTATAATTTATAATTATTAAAATATACTTAATTTTATTATTTCGACAATTTATTTTAATGTAAATCGTAAATTTGCAAAAATAAAAGTTTTAAAACTTTATAATATAAAAAATAAAAATATTATTAATTTTAATATTTAATATTATTAATAAAAAAATTGTTTATTAATTAATATTAATTAATTTATAAACAAGTTTATTATTATAATTAATATTAAATTTTATTTTAAAAATAATATAATTAATAAATTATAACTATTTTTTATAAATAATTATTTAAATTAAATTAAAAGTTTATTTAATTTAATAAACTATTTTTATTAAAAATATTATAATTATAATCGTTTTTGTTTAGTTAAAATTAAATAAAAAGATTTAACCATATTTAAAAAATTAAGCAAATTTTTTAAATTTAAAATCAATTTTGCCCGATTTACGGGAAAATTTAAAATTAACTAGATTAAATAAAAAAATAAATTTTACAACTAATTAGCAATTTAATTTAAAAATTAAATATTTTATATATAAATTTTATTTATTATTATATTAAAATAGCTTTAATATTTTAATAAAATAATATTTAGTTTAATATTTAAAAATAAAATTAAAATAATAGATATAATAAACTGTTTAATTTTAAATATAATTTTTAATTTTTTACTATAAAAAAGAATTATTCCAAATTTCTAATTAAAAATTGCTTTATTTAATAATTCGATTTAAATTTATTATAAAAAAATTTAAAAAATATATTATAAAAAGTCGCTATTTTAAATATAAAATTTAAAATTATGTTATTTAAAATTATTTTTAAAACTAAAATTTTATTAAAAATAATTATAATATATAAATTACTGTAATTATAAATTATTTAAAATATAGCAAAATTATAGTAAATAAAACTTTTATTATTAATAAAAATTTCGATTGAAAAAATATATAATTTTATGCAAAATTAATTTTTATTTAAAAATAATATTTTAAAATTTTATAATAAAAAATTATATAGTTTATTATTTTAAAAAAAAACTTTTATATATATTTATATAAAAATTTATAATAAATAATTATTAACTATATATAATATTTTTAAAAATATAAAAACTAGTATTTATATTACATAAATCCGAAATTTATTAAAAAAATAATATAATTTTTTTTATTATTATTAGGTTTTTTTTTTTTTAAAAAAAAAATTATAAACTATAATAAAAGAAAAAAATAAATTATTAATAAAATTTTAATTATTAATTTACGAATTAGTAGATAAATTTTTTATAAAATTTTTATTATAATTATTAAAATAGTTTAAAATATATAACATTTTGCTTAATTATAAAAAATAAAGACTATTTTTTTATTTTAATTATTTAAAAAATAAATAAAATTTACAAAATATTTTAATAAATAAAGTTAAAAAGCTTTTAAAAAATTTAAAATATTAGTATAATATAGAAAAATAAAATAAAAATTAAAATAAATTTAAATCGTTAATTTTATAATAATAAAAAAATTTACCGTTTATAATAAAACAAATTTAACTAATATAAATATTGCTTTTATAAAAAAATATATAATATTAATATTATAAATTTTAAATATTTTGTTTAAAAAAAAAAAAATAATTATAATTAATTTAAATAAATTTAATATAATTATTAAAAATAAAACAAAAGTTAAACGTTTTAATTTTAGCAATTTTTTTACTATAAAAAAAAAATTTGCAATAAAAAGCTTTAAAAGCAGTTTTAAAAAAATATTATAATATTTTTAACGTTTTTAATAAAATAAAATTAAACAAATTAACGATTTATTAATTAAAAATTAATTATAATATTAAATTTATTAAAAATTATAATAAATTAAAGCTTTTATTTAGTTTTTTTATATAAAATATTATTTAAAAAAAATAGAAATTTATAGAAAATATTTAATTAATAATTTATAAAAAAGCTTTATTAAAGTAAATAATATTTTATTTATAATTTTTAATTTTATTTATAAAAAAAAAAACGAAATAATAAAAAATTAAATTTAATTATTAAAAAAAACTAATATTTATTGTTTTTAATAAATGAAATTTTAATATATATTTTTAAAATAAAGTTTTTTATAAAAATAAATGTTTATTTAGTATTTTATAAAATATATATAGCAAAAAGTTATAAAAATTATATTATTTTTTATATTAAATATAGTTTATTTAAATATAAAATGTTTTTTTTTAAATTTATTAATAAATTAACTATATTTTAATAATATATTAATTTTATATTATAAAACTATTTAAACGATTTTATAAATATTTATTTTAATAATATTTTAATTTTTTCTAATATTATAAAAAAATATTGCAAATACGTATAAAAAATATTAACCTATTTAAAAAAAAAACGATTTAAAAGCCGATTTTAAAAAATACAAATTTTATATAATTAAAACGAAATATTTAAGATTTATTATAAAAACTAATAAAATCTGCGTTAATTGTAAAAAAATTAAAGTAATTAAAAACTAAAAATTTTTTATTATAATAAAAAAAATCTAATTTTTTTAAAAATTTTATAATTTTTATTAATATTTTATCGAAAATTTTAGTTAAATTATATAATTATTTTTATAATTTATTAGAAGGTTAAAAAGGGTACTATGTAATATTAGGTATAGTTTTCTTAGTAATATCTTTTAAAATACAGCCAATATAATGAAATATCTAGAGCTAAGATAACTAAATTTAAGTAATATATTTAAATAATCGATAGAATAAATAAAAATAGGTAGTAGTAACGAGTTTTTATTACTAATTTCGGGTTTTAAAAACTAGAAATAGCTAAAATTACTTTTCTATCGATTTTTCTAATTTCGTTATTTATAAAAAAAATACCCCTTTATAAATAAACAAATTTAATAGGCTTTAAAGGATTTTAATAATTATTTGTTAAGCCTAAAAAGCTAAATTATAATAAAAATAAATTACTATAAATACTAAAATTTATAAAATTTTAAAAATTCGTAAAAGTACTTTTAGTAGCTTTATAAGACACAATTAAGGCTTATATTACCAAAATCTAAGCTATATTACTACTAAAAAGCGCAGTTGTTATATAGTGTTATAAAATTTTATTATTACTATTAATTTCTATACAAAAAGTTAAGTAATAATGCTGCTATTAATTATAAAATAATATTCTATAATTTTAATACCTTTTTTTAATATTAATATCTGGAATTTCTAAGTAAAAGCTAGTAAAAATAAGAAAAAATTGATCAAATTAGGAAAAAACCCTAAAAAAAATAGTTTAACTAAAAATCGAACTTAAATTTATACAACAAATAGGTTTTATTTTTTAAAAACTATAGAATAGTATAACCTAGCTAACTGCTAAAAATAGGCCTATTTAACTATATTTAATAATTTAATAAAACTATTAGCTAGTATATTTGCTATATTTAAATAAAATATAATAATAATTTTACTATTAATATTTTATTAGACATATTAGAAATTTACTAAAATATATTTTATACGATTATAGTATTTAAAATCTTTTAAAATTCCTATAGCTTTTATATTATTAAAAAATATAGTAACTAACGAAGTAATTAAATGCTTAATTTTTTAATAAAGTTTTTATAACTATTCTATTTTATAAATAGTTTCTATAAAAGTTGTAAATTCAGTTTCTAAAATAAATAATATAATAATAGAAGCTTTTTTCGATTTTTAAACAATAATAATATTTATAATAGTTATTAAATATCTTTAAATAAATTTTTTTGTAATTTTATATTTAGCAAAATTGCTATTTACTATAATAATTGGCTAAAAATCTCCAAAATAAAGATCTTTAAAATATAGATAGGTTAGATTTATTTTATAATAAATCGACAATTTTATAGTATTTTTTAAATATTAAAAAAGCTATTTAGTCCCTATAAAATATACTTTTTTTGAGGCATATATGTGCTATAATAACTATTATATTACAAAAATAATATCAATTTTAGTAATTATTATAACATATATTATAATATTTATTAATATTTAATATCGCTTTAAATTAGGAATTAAAAACCTATAATTAATAAAATAAATCAAGTCCGCTAAAAACGGTATTTTAGCAAATTTAATATTTACTAAATTTAGCTTAATTAGCGCCTATTTAATATATTAACTTTAATTTAAATATAAAATCTAAATAACTATATTATAAATAATTAAAATTTCTAAAAACTAAATTATAAAGTCTCTATTTTCGATAAAAACCTTTTTATCTAGCTAAATTTTTAAAGCTTCGATATAAGCAAAATCTAGCTTTATAATAAAATAATTATTAATATAAATAATAATATAATAGTTTATATTAATATTTTAATATATTAAAAAGTCCGAAATTAGAAAAAAAAAACCGAAGTTTTTTACAATTTTAATAAATCTTTTTTACTAAGCCTTAAAAGCTTATTTTAAACTATATAAAACTTTAAAAATTACTAAAACTTATTTTATAAAAAAGTTATAACCGTATTTTATAGCAAGTTTTAATAATTTTAGATCTTTTAGTACTATTTTTAATATATTTAAAAATAGGAAATAAATCGTTTTCTATAAGTTGCTATACAAAAATACGTTTATAAAGTTTATTTATTTAGTTATTTAGCCGTTTAAAATAGCTAAAGCTAAAAAAATTCTTTAAATAAATAGAATTGCAATAGTTATAAAAATTTTATTATAATTAATATTTTCGACTTATTTAAAGTTTCTAATAATAAAACAAAATTTAAATTTATATATATAATTTTATTAATCAATTTTAAAATTTAATACCTATTATACGCTAATAGCTTTTTATTTAATACTATTTTTAGCAATAAATTTTAAAATTCTAGTAAATAATAATTATCGAAATTTACTTCTATATATAATAAACTATTTATTTATTAAAAAACTTTTTAATTTTTAAAATAGCAATTTAAATTATAATTTAATACTAATTATAGTATATATAATTTAATAAATAAAATATTACATAAAATCTAATTATATAGAAAAATCTACCTTAAAAAGAGAATCTTTAATTATTAAAGAAAATAGTCCAAAATCAGCTAATTTATTAAAGCTTTTATTTTTTTAAAAAAAAACTATAAGCTTATATTAATTTTTATTAACGTTAATTATAAAAAATAAATCTATTATAATAAGCTACTAAAAAAAACCTACAAAAAGCAAATCTAAAATAGAATTAAAAAATTTAAGATTTTCCAAAAAAAAATACCCAAAATTTAAAAATATACCTAAATCCGATTCAGAATTATTAAAAAAAATTTTATCTTAAAAGTCGATATTAATTTCTAAATTAAAGCTATTTAAATAATCTAAAATAGCCCTTTTTAAAGCAAAATCTTCAATTTAAATAAGAAATCTATCGATATCTTCCTTATTAGTAAATTTATTAGTAAATATTTTAGTAAACAATTCTATTAAAATAGCTTTTATAAATACTAAAAATTTAATTATTTTAACTAGCTTTATTTTAAATATTATATAGCGTTTAAAAATATATATTAAATAAATTAAATTACTTAAAATTGCAAAAATTTTGCTTTTTTTAACTTTATCGATAAATTTATAGGCCTTTTATTATTTTTTTTTAAATATAAAAATAGTATAATTACTATTAATAAACACAAATTTATCATAATTAATTTTATAAAATACTAAATTTAGATCCAATTTATCCAAAAATAGCTATTTAAAAGATAATTTTTTATTAATAATTACGATATAATTAATTAATTTTATTATTTAATTTATAATATAATATTATAAATAACTTAAAAAGCCTAAAATCTTAAATATAAAATATAATCAATTTAAAATAATTCGTATTAATTGTTTTAGCAATTTATTTTTTTTATAAATATAAATATATAAAATAATAAATTCGACCTTTTTATTTTATAATTAGCTATTTATTAATTTATTACAAATTTTAAAGCTTTAATCGAAATAAAATTAAAAAAAATAGCAGTTATAGCAATTTTTAAAAAGCCTAAATCGGTTTTTTATTATTAAAAATATATATTTAGTATTTTTTTATTTTAATAAAATAACTTATTATTTTTAAAACTTTCGATCTATTAAAATAAAGCTATAAAGCTTTTTATTATATAAATAAAACTTAATAACAAATAAATCTTTTTTTATAATATTTAAAACTTGCTAAAAGTTTAAAATTACGATAATATTTAACTGTTAGATAGTTTTCGTTAATTTGTAAATTTTATATTAAAAATCTTTTAATTAAATAGCATTTATATTAAACAATTTAGCGTTTAATTTAGCAATTTTTTTTAATAAATTTAGGCTTTAATAGCCGAATTTATAGTATAGCTATAAAGCTTTTTAAAAAAATATCTAATAAATTAGGTCGATAGATTTAAAAATAAAACTATTACTATAAAATAAAATTTCCTGCTTAAAAGAATCCAAATCGCCAAAAGAAATATTCTCGAAAACCTATAGCAAAAACAAATTAATACTAATAATTCTAGTTTTTTTAATTTTTACAAAAAAATCTACCTAAAAAAAAAATACTCTAAAATCTAAAGTCTAGAATTTTTCAATATTATTAACTTTTTCTAAAATAAATACCTTATTATTAAAAAATTAAACTAAAATATAACTCTATAAAATATTTTTAACTTTTATAAAAAAAGATATTTTATTATTAAAATAACCTATTAGCAAAGCTAAAAATTTATTTATATTAAAAATTTAGCAAATTATTTTAATATAATTAAAACCTAAAATATTTATTATTTTGTTTTAAATTTAAAATTATTAATCGAAATCTATGCCTTTTTAAATTATAAAAAAGCTATTATTTTTGAATTTTAAAGTAGCTAAATAAATCTTTTTTTTATTAAATAGTTTTAATTTTTTTATATAACTTTTTTTAATATAATATTAATATTAAATTTAAATATATATAATATTTTATAATATACGCTAAAATTTGGACTTTTCCGACTTTTTTAAGTTTTAAAAAATTTGCAGCAATATATATATTATTTAAAAAATTATATTTAATATAGTTAAAAAAATCGTTTTAATTACGCCTTATAGGCATTATTAATTTAATATTATAAAATTATAGTAGTTTTATTAAAATTAATGCAATATTTAAAATAGTAAACGCTTTACTAATATAAAGTAACTTAAAAATAATACTTAAAAATGCAAAATATAAAAAATTAGGTATAAAATTCGGAATATTAACTAAAATATATAAATCGAAGCTAATTTAATTGACAATTTTTTCGAATAATTTATTCGAAAACTTATTATTATTTTTAAGCTAATTATTATTTCTTTTATAGCTACGTTTTTGTTTATTTTTTTTTAATTCGATTTATTATTATTAAAAAGCGATAAATTTAAATTAAAAAAACGATTAATAAAATTATTAATTTAATTAATAGATTTAAGTAATTTTAATTAATTTTTAAACTTTTTGTTTATTTTAAAATTTTGGAAAATATTTATTATTAAAAACTAAATAAAAAACTTATTATTTAACTTATTAAATAATAAGTTACTTTCGAAATTTAAAATAATTTTAGCAAGTTTTAAATAAATCAAAGTTTTAATAATTTGCCGAATTTAATTAATTTAGATATTATAATAATTTTCTAGTATTTTAAAATAATTATTATACTAATTTATAAAAAGTATATTAATTTTGTAATAGTTTAATTAAGCTATTAAATTACTAAATTTAGCGTTAAATTTAGCAATTTTAGTTAATCGATTATATTTAAAAAAGTTAAATTTTTAAGTAAAATTATTTCGAAACTTTTTATTTAAAAATTTATAAAGGTTTATAAAATGTTTATAAACTTTTATAAAGTTTATAGAAAAAGTTATAATATTTTTAACTATTAAAAAAAAAAAAGTTACAAAATATAATAAAAATAATAACTTTATTTCTATTTTTTTAAATAACTATTATCTATAGATTTTCTAAAAATATATCGTAATCGATAGCTTAGAAAATTATTTACAACCTTTAAAACTAAGTAAAATAATTAAATTTGCTAATTAATTTAGCGCTTTTATTAAAAAAATATAGCTATTTAGCTATTTTTTTTGCTAATTTTTTATTTATTATATCAAAAAATTTAATAAATACGATAAAAATATTAAAATTTCTTGCGCTAAAAAATATAATAATATTCTTAATCTTTTATATAAAAGAGGTTATTTTAGACCTTTATAATTTAAATATTTAATATAAATTAGAAAGTTTATTAGTAGATTTATTAAATTTAATAATAGTAGATTTAAATAAATTAAAAATGCTTATAATATTTAAAATAAAGTCTATAAGCTTTAAAATTTTAGTAAATAAAACCTTTTTTATAAAAATTTCTAATTTTTAAACCATTTTAGTAAAATTTAACTAAATTTTTGTAAAAATTATTATTAAAACTTTGATATAATTTTCTAAAATAAAAACTCGACTAGCAAAAAAATCTAAAATAGGCGAAAAAAGCAAAACGGATTTAAATTCTATTTTTTCGGTATCTACAATATTTTATAATACTAATATAACTATAAAATAAATTATTATAAAAAAAAAGTCCTTTATAATAAGTCGCTAAAAACGCCAAAAAAGTAAGGCCTATAATAGGGTCGATAATCGATAAATATAACCTTAAATTTAGTATTTAAATATTAAGTTTATAATTTATTAAAAAATTAAAAAAAGTATTATATAATACTAAATATAATTTTTTTGATAATATTTTTTAAAATATAGCTAATATAATAAAATATTTAAAATTAAAATAATTAAATTTAAATAATATATTTAAATAATTAATAAAATAAATAAAAGCAAATAATAATAACGAGTTTTTATTACTAATCTCAGATTCTAAAAGCTAGAAATAGCCGAAATTATTTCTCTATCGATCTTTCTAATTTTGTTATTTATAAAAAAAGTGCTTTTTTATAAATAAACAGATTTAGTAGGCTTCAAAAAATTTTAATAATCACCTATCAAGCCTAAAAAACTAAATTACAATAAAAATAAACTACTATAAGCGCTAAAATTCATAAAGTTTCGGAAATTCGTAAAGGTACTCCTAGTAGCCCTACAGGGTATAACTAAGGCTTATGCCACTAAAATCTGAGCCATATCGCCATTAAAAGGCACAGTCGCCGTACAGCGCCACAGGGCTCCACCGCCACTATTAACCTCCACAAAAGATATCGGGTAGCAATACTGCTATCAATTATAAGGTAACACCCCATAATTTTAACATAATTAATTATAAATAAAATATTTTATATATAAATAAAAACTTTTTAAAATATATTTAATATTTTAAAAATAATAATAATTTTTATTTTTATTTTATAATATTATAATTTTATATTATTAATTAAAATAAAAATTAACGCTTTAAATAATATAATAGTTAAAATTATATTATAAAATTTTAAATTTAATTATAAAACGTTTAATAGAAAAATATTAGTAGTAATATAAATTTTAAAACAATAAAAAGCTAAATTAATCAAATATTAATATAATAAGCTATTTTTAATAATTATTAATTATAAAATATTAAAATATTTTTTTTAAAAAAAATAATTAAATTTATATTAAATAAATTAAGTTAAATTATTTATATAATATTATTTAATTATTATTTATTAGCTAAAACGAAATAATATTATAGCTAATATATTATTTTAAAAATAAGAAATATTTAAAACCATTAAAGCAAAAAAAAAAATATAATAAATATTAACTTTTTTTTAACTAATCGAATATAATAAAATTTTATTATAAATAAATATAAAAAATATTTTTATTTTTAATATATTTATTTTTAATAAAATCTACGTAATAATTATAAATATAGAAAAAATAGATTATATAATCGTAGAAAATATTTTATATATAAATAAAAAAAAATTCGAAAATAAATATATATCGAAATAAAATAAAAAAAAAATAAAAATAAAACTTTTAAAAAATTATTAATAGATTAATTATTTATAAAAATCGTTTTATTATTTTTAATATAAATATTTTAAAAACAAAATTTATTAAAAAAATTTATAATAAAATTTTTACTATTTATTTAAATTATTATAATTATTATTTAGCTAAAATATTTAGAAAAAAAACCTTCGGTTTTTTTAAATTATTATCTATTTTTAACAAAATATAAAATTATATAGTAATAAATTTTAAAAATATATTAAAAAATAAAAAAAGATTTAATAATATTTTTATTATAATTAATTAATTAAGTAAAAAATTATAAATTATTTTATATAAATAAAATATAACTATTTATAATATAATAAAAAAATATTTTAAAAAATTTTACTATATATATAATATTTTTAATATTATTTATTTAAATAAAAAATTATAGTTTATATTAATATTTTTTAATATTTATTAATAAATTAGCAAAATTAATAAAAATAAATTAAAAACTAGCTATTTTAAAATATTATAAAATAATAAACGAAATTAAACTTATAAACTAATATATAAATTAAAAGTTTCGACTTTTTATAAATTATTTCTAAAATAATTAGTTTGATTTAATTTTTTTAATAAACTATATATAAATATTATTCATATAAAAAAATATTAAGTTATTTTTTTATAAAATAGAAATAAAATTTTTAATATTATTTTATTTTAATTAAAATAAATATATAAAAAATATAAATATATTAAATTTGTTTATTACTAAACGCCAATTTTATAAAATAGCTTAAACTTAAATTAAATAAATTAATAATTATATTATTATTATTAAAATAAAATTAAACTATATTTAATAAAAAATAATACAATTTATAAATTAAATACGTTATAAATTTAATTTTAATATTAATAATTAAATATTTATAATAAAATATAAATTAATTATTTAATAAACTAAATTATTTTATAATATAATAAATATATAAAATTTTAAAAATCGATATAGAAAAAAATAATTATCAATTTAATATATTTA